>PVKU01006000.1:70908-112266 GCA_004027475.1 Anoura caudifer
GGGAGACTGCGTGTGGAGCCGACTGCCACCCCTCTGCCCCCCTTCACCTATCCAGGGAGAGCGCCTGGCAGTCTGCTCGCAGGACCACCCTCGGGAGAGCCCGGCGCGGCAGCCGGTCCCAGACCCCTCAGGGGCCCTGGGCTCGGGCCACAGGGACTGCCAACTCCTTTGCCGTGGCGGGCTCCTCGGGGCCACGTCCCCGTCCCTGGGCCGTCCACGAGACTCTGGGCAAGCCCGCCGGTTCACGCCCACGGACTTGGCGTTGCCATAGCAACTGCCTCTGTCTCTCCCGGCATTCATCCAGCCACATTGTAACTGTTTGTTTACGCATCTGTTTACGCTGCGGCTGTGAACTGGAAACTGGGGCTGAGCCGAGCGGGAGGACCTCCGACGGAGGACACGGGACCAGCAGACACAACAGTGTCCTCCCGCAGAAACCGCACAGCCACGCCAGGCCAGCGCCTCCCGTGGGGCAAGACGAGGCCGCTCCTCACTCCACGCTCAGTGGCCGAGCCCAGCACGAGCCCTGCCCCGTCTAGGGGTGAACGCAGCCCTCTGGAGGTGGGGACCACCCTCCACGGCCCGCGCTGGCTTAGCTTTCCCCAAGCGCCCGGCTCGCCCTGGCCCCAGGCTCAGTTACTTTGTCCCTGTTCCAGAACATTCCCTGTCACCTCCCTCCGCTCTCCTTTACTTATTATTTCTTACTCAACAAACGTTCCCAATGGTCTTGCATGTCCAGGCCTAGCTTGTCCTTCCAGGTCCAGCTAGGGCCTGGGCTCCTGTGGGAACCATGCAGGTCCCTCGGTCCTCTCCTGACGGGAGCTGGGCCCTCCCCGCGGGCTGGCTGCACCCGAAGGACAGTCACATCCCCTCCCTCCTTGGCAGCTGCCCCCAGGGCCCAGCTCAGCCAGGGCTGCAGACACAGTCCTCAGGTGCTTAATCAACAGGTGGGCGGACTCCTCTGTCCAGGCTCAAGGGACAACACAGGCGGGGCTGGCGCTCACCCCTGTCGTGTGGACACTGAGCTACGTCTGGCTCGGTGCCAACGTCCCCAGAGCATCCGCAAAGCACAGCAGGGAGCACCCCGGAGGCCGAATGGCACCCCCGCCAGTGCACGCTGCCGACACCCTCCCACCTCTGCCGACGGGAGCCTTCCACCCTGAACCCACTTGAATTCTTCATCCCTGAGCCTGAGACATAATGACCCAAGGGCAAGGGACGGACACGATTCTGAAACGGCAATAGTCAATAGTGACTTTCCTCGCGGAGTGCTCCCTTCCTGGTCTCAGGCCACAGTCTGTACAGAAGTCCTCTTCCTGGCCGGTCCGCCGCTGTCCTGACGGTCCCCTCCCCACCTGCCCTCCGCCGGGCGGCCCCACACGGGAGGAGACAGGCCAGGCCTTCAGCAGGGCGTGGGCGGCACTCACTGCGCGGGATGCAGAACCTTCCGCCGCCGCTGCCAGGGCTGCTGGCAACTCACAGACACGCAGAGGGACACAGGACTACGGACACACCTCATGACGGTGACAACAGCACTGGATGCTGGAGGCCGGGTGCTCCGTCCTCCCAACGTCCTTCCAAGTGCCCGTCCATCGACACCAGGTATCGGTAGGAATCACCTGCATTGGTGCCAGGTCTCTCTCTCTCACTCACTCACTCTCTCTCTCTCTCTTTCTCTCTCTCTCTCTCTCTCACACACACACACACACACACACACACACACACACACACTGCGATCCCTGGGCACTCTGAGGAATTCCACGTTTACACGGCACCTCATCTCTCGCCTGCCCAGGTGACGACCAGAGGGCCAGAGACCGTTCATTCATCGATGACCGAGGAACACCGCCCAGGAGGAAGGGCGCCGCTCACTTTGTCCGGCCCAACCCAGACATGACGTCTGTCGGCCCCCGAAGGGGCTCGGTGCCCCCGCAGCCGCCCCATTGCCCTGCCCCGAAGAAGAGACTTGAGGTCAAGTATCAAAACACAGCCACCAAAAGGACTGAGAAACCTGTCAAAATGCGGCGTGTGATGAGAGACGGAGAGCCTGGGTACCTCCCGCTCAGCCAGCCCCTCCCCCCTCCCTCCTCTCCACAAGGCTGGCCGAGAGCGTGGGCGGGAGGTAAAAAAAGAAACAGAGCCCCTAGAACACTCACCATGACATGTGAGGGAGAGCGTATTTTTAACGCGGAAGGAAGATGTGACTCTCTCCAAAGGATACTTCATTCCAACGATAAATAATTCAACACTGACGATGTCTCTAAGGCTAGGTCGCCACCAGGCATCTCCCACCACAGACGCGACAGGAGCCCCTCCTTCCACGGAGATCCAGGGGATCGTACACCTGAGACAGGACGCGTCCCCACTGCCCGCGACTCAGAGCCACCCCCCTCCCCCACGCTCACAGCACCGCCTGGACCGCCCCCCAGGCCTGCTGCCCCTGCCTGGTTATTGGAGAACAAACAGTGCCCTTCTCGGACCGGCTGACACCACGAGCGTTACTGGTGCCAGGGACCATGAGCTCTCTTCTAACGTAACGTGCAAACTTCCGTGTCACCTGTCCGCTCCAGTAGCACCATAAGGCACGTGCATCTCCTCAGGTGTCGCGCAAAACGAAGCCGCCGCACGGAGTTTCTACGCCCGCAATCCGGGCACAGGCCCATGCCCGTGACGGCCACGAAAACACAGCTTTAAGAACTCAACGAAACGATTGTTGAGTGGCTCCCAGGTGCTCCAACGGCTCTGGGTGACAGAACGTTTGTTCGTTGGCCAGATCCTGATTTGTCCTAAGATCCTGGTCCACGTCTCCAGGCCACCACGGAGGGAAGGACTTGTCCTGCATAAACTAACGTTCCCATCAAACCACACCAGAGAACTCAGACCTGCTTCCGAGGGAACTGCCCTGCCCCCCGCAGCAAAGGGCACGGCCGGCCATGCCCGCACTTCAGCACCAACCCAACATCAAGAACGGAGCTCTGCGGCAGCTCCACGCGACCCTTGGGGGGCCCTGGGGTCCCCTCCTCGCCTGGCAGGCCGCAGCCGGGCACCGGGTCCCCGCTGCTGCCATTTCCCTGCGTGGCCATTCCTAGGACCCTCGGGATGACCTGACGCCACATGGAACTGAAGTGGACTTTTAGAAGTTGCTTTCTTCGCCCTGGTTGGTGTAGCTCAGTGGATTGAGCGTGGGCTGTGAACCAGGGGGTCGCGGTTCGATTCCCGGCCAGGGCACAGGCCTGGGTTGTGGGCCAGGTCCCCGGTGGGGGCCATGTGGGAGGCAACCACATATTGATGTTTCTCTCCCTCTCTTTCTCCTTCCCTTCCCCTCTAAAAATAAATAAATATTTTTAAAAAAAAAAAAAGAAAAGAAGCTGCTTTCTTCTTGTATCGAGTCCCATTTCTTTCCATCCAGGCTCTGCTGCCGCTGTCGCTATTCACCTTCACCCTAACAGTACTTTCGGGTTTTGGAAACACAATAACCAGTCTCTGAAACACTCATTTGCTAACACTGTTACTCCCCAATTCCAACCTCAAATCTAACCAAGAGCCAGAACCCCACAGGGCTCAGGATGTATTAGGGGCAGGAAGAAGGCCTCGAAGGGAGCCATCGGGCCTACTGGCTTGCTGCAGAGGCCTGGAGGGATGGGAGGAGACCCGCAAATTAAAAGAGCGAATAAATCGGCAGCCTCTAGGGATTTCGCATTAGCCGGGACCAGAGCCATTCTTTCACAAGACCCTCCTTCGGTGTGCTCTGACCATAAAGAGGAAAACTGCACTTCAAAAACGAGGCTCCTTCGAGCACGGCTTCAGAAGATAGTAACAAATCACTGTGAAAAGACAGACCGTAAAGCCAGGTCTGGAAAACTGGGGAAGGCCGTGTGGCCGGAAAGGAGGCCATCGTTCACTGTCATCACCAAAGCTGCAGCTTGGACGTGAGGAGGGAGGCCTGGCCCGAAATCCCGGGTGGAAGGCCCCTCCCCTCAGTCCCCTTGGGAACTTCCGCCTGCACCCAGGGAACCGCACACAGGGCCCCAGGGTTTGGAGATGCAGGCAGGGAGCGGGAGGGAGAAGAGAACGGGGAGTCTGAAGACGGCCTGGGCTGCAGGGCCCGCACCTTGTTCTCCAAGGAAGAGACCCAGACAGCAGCCTGGCGGAGGGAGAGGGGGATGGTGGAGGAAGGTGCAGAGCCGGCTTGCCTACCTCGGGATTTCACTGCTCCCTCCCCAGCTGGTGGCAGCAAAGCCCGCAGCACCTCTTCCAAACCACACACCCGCCCGTGACCTGGCGGGCTACACCCACGGCGCACGGAGGCCCAGGCTCCGACAGCCCGACCGCTCCAGCAGGGAACGCACCTCATTCCCATTTGCCACAAAGGAACGATAATCAGGAGAAGGTGCAAGGGGAGACGCAAGCCAGGGACCTGAATAATGACCTTCTGTCGAGACGTGAGTGGCTTCCGTGGCGGAAACAGCAGGGTGACCCTTACAGAACGAAGCGGCCAGGAAGCCACACCAACCGGCAAACACAATGGGCCGCTCAGAGCTCGCTGCTGCAGACACAGAGCCAGCCGGCCGGCCGGGACGCCCCCCCCGGGTGGCACCCGACGCCTGGCCGGGTGAGGCAGGGGTCTGAGTCCGACCTACCAGCCAAGGGGCAGTCACCGGCTGAGCTCTGCCACCAGAGACCGGGCTGGCAGAGCTCCCAATCCTCTCAGCATGTTCAGAGACCAAGAGAGAAGGAGCCAAACAAACCACATACAAAGGAATTTTGGCTGCACATACAAACTATCTTCTTAGTACCGAAGTCCCTTCTTCAATCCAGTGGTTGAGGCCCTAGGCCACCGTGGCAAACACAAGGCCCACGGGCCGAATCGGCCCTCCGCCTGGTTTCACCCGGCCCGCCACCTTGTGTCTACCCAGGGGCAGCGCCACGTTCTTGCTTAACTGTTAAGGAGTAGTTACATGTACCCAGTCCCAAAACCACATCTGGCCCTTTGTGAGGCCGATGTGGCCCCGGTGAAAATGAGTTTGACACCCCTGCCCTGGACTGTGCGGCCCACTTACAGACGATGAAGGACCGATCCAGCAACTAGCCAATAAAAAGAAATAAAAAGCACCCAGATTGTTAAGAAATAAAACTACCTCTACCTGCAGATAAAATGATCTTGTATACAAGACTAAGGATTTTATGGTATGCAAATTCTCCCTCCCTCTCTCTCTTTTCAAAGCAACTACAACAAAAATAGGTGCCTCGGGAAGCCATAGGAAGATTTTCGGTTTTTTCAGTCACCTTGCGGATGTGATTCGGAGCAACACCTTCTTTTCAGGACTGCGAACCAGCCATCACGTGCTGGTTTTTACCCCCACCACGTACTCCGGAGACTTTCTTTGCAAATGCAACCCGTGTAATAGAAGAACTGTGGGGTTTTCAGGTGGGGGGCACAGGGGTAGTCAGAGACCAACTGGTCTGAACCTAGAGATCGGGGAGGGGACTCGCCCGAGGTCGCAGGGCGAGGTGAAGGCCCCATGAACACGAGAACGGCTCCGACTCCACGGAGCAAACGCGACGATCATGGCTCCGCAGCACCTTCCGCGGCCGTGGAAGCTGCCTCCCCCAGCCCCCGGGGCAAAGCTCCGAGAGCCCTAATATACGAAAATCAGTGTTTACCTCAAGTTCCACGGCCCAAATCACTCAGTGACCAAAACCCTGTGATCATCAACACAGCCTGCTTTCCACCGGAGAGGCCAAGCACAACAAAGATACAATCAAGGCCAAGGTATGCGGCCAAGACCGGAAAAGCTGCTCCAAGGTGACATGGGGGCAAAGAGCCGTCTCTCCCAGCTTCCTGGAGCCCTGCACCGGGGAGTCCCAGCGGGGCCAGCCCCCACGGGCCTCCAGCGCGGCTTCGGGGTGGGGGTGGGGGTCTCTGTAAAGTGGGGAATGAAAGAGGTAAAGCGTGGGCTCCCCTCAGACCTCTCTAGAAGTGCGAATGTGAACGGCCCAGAGAAGAGAAGAAGTCGAGGGGACAGTCAGGGGAAGACAAGACACGATGTCACGGAGCCGGGACGCCTCTCAGGGCACCCCAGCCACTGAGGCCGGGCCCACGACGCCACCTGCCCAGGGCCAAGAGCCGGTTAGGGACAGGGGAGGGCAGTCAGAGGAGAGAAGACAGTGCCAGGACTTACTCCTCTCCCTCCCTGTCAGAAATCTCCCCAAAGTTCCCGAGCTGCCGGCGCGGGCTGACTCCTTGGCCCACATCTGCCTAGACTTGCCCCGTCTGTGACTCAGCCCTCGGGGCCACGGCTGCAAACACAGGCTTGCTCACCCAGGGACTTCTGTGTGGGTCTTATCACTGCCTGCCTGGCCCCGGAGTCCTTTGTCCTTTTAACTGACTTCCAGGCAGTTAAGGTCACAGCAGCAAGTTCCTGTGACGCTAAATGCCTCCCCGGGAGTGGGTGTCTCGTGGCCCAGTCTGGGCCAGCACACATCGTTGGCCACCACGGGGACCGGCCTGCACTGGAGACACCCACAGGGACACCTGTAGAGGACTCTTCACAGGCAGCGTGATGCCAGCAGGAGATGGTCAGGTGGCGCATGAAAGGACCTGCAGGAGGGGGACCCCTGAGGACACGCTCGGAGGGTGCTCGTCTCGGGCGGCAGCTAGCTGCGGGGGAGGGGGGCCTGCAGCCGTGTGACCTGTCTGGGACTCAGTTTCTCAACCACCATGCAGAGGTAACCTCAGGCCCTACCTCGGAGTCGCTGAGAGGATTCAGTAATCAGTTCAAAACACAACAGTCCTTGATGCAAAGTTGAGGTGCAAAGAGATGTCAGCCACTACGGGGAGGGTTTAAGGGAAAAACGAAATTATAGTAAGAATGTGATTCTGTCTAAGGATGCTGGGGGAGAGACCCTGCAGCCCCGGCTAGAAGCCTCAGCGACAAGGGGGTTCGGGGTGCGGGGTGCGTCCCCGGAGGGGCCCGCCTTCAGCGCCCACCTGACGTGTTGGCGGCGTCCGCACGTGAAAGCGTACGGACAAAGCCACCTTCGGCGCGTGAGCAAGGGCAACATCACCGACACTCCCGTTGGCCGGGCGGGCCTCCTGCCAGGTGTGAGCGGTGCCCGGGCCTCCGGCTCTGCGGGGCTGGGCCTGTCGGCCGCGCAGGGAAGGCTACTGCTGCCTCGACGAGGAGGACAGAGGCGGACAGAGGCGCCAGAGAGGAAACGGGGCGGCAGTGAGATCCTCCAGAAGCATCCACTCGAGAAACGCAACAGGGGCGACAAATTGAAACCAAAGACCCTGATGCCCACAGGGGCGTCTGCAGGGGCCTTCCCGGCCCAGGCTCCGCAGAGGCCGCTGGCCATCAGCCGCCGGGGAATGGCCCCCGCGGCAAAGGGCCTGAGTCTGCACCCGCCCCCACCCCTTCCCAGCTCTGGGGTCTCGGTCCACTGGCTTAGGCTCCGCGGACCTGACGGCGTTTTTGTAATCATTAAACGAGTTAATAGCTAATAAAGGTGAAGAAGGCCAAGTGCATTGGCGCACAGCAAGCGCCCAGGAAGTGCCAGGCAGAAAAAGACAAGAGGAAAACCCCATGGTGACCGACAAGCGGACCCCTCGCCAGCGCTCTGGGGACCTCAGACACCCTCACGGGACCAGGGCATCGCCTCGAACGTGCGACCGCCCGGAAAACAACGCCGAGCCCCCCTCAAACCCTCGTGCCCCGCCAGTCTGTTCTCCCTGGAAGGTCCGCTGCGGCATTTCGAATGTCAATCAGGTCACCGCGTTTCCCAGCCAAGCTCTCTCCCACAGCTTCCCATCCCGTCAGACCAAAATCCGACCCCTCCCAGGACCAGGCCTCCTGCAGACCGCCCCGCCCGCCCCTCAGGCTCCCCCCAGGGACAGGGCGTCCCTCTGTCCCTGAATGCCCCAGCCGGCCCAGGTCTTAGAGCCTTGTCCCGTGCTCGGTCCCTGCATCCCAGCGGTGGCTTCCTCATTCCATTCCAGCTCTGTTCTCCTGCTGCTTCTTCAGAGAGGCCCTTTCCCAATTCCAGGTCCCGGCTGTCCCAGGCCTCTTTCCATTCCATATTCTGCCTAGCGTGTCTTCCAGGCCCGCATGGCTACCGGGCACTGCCTCACCTGATGATCTATTTACTGTGGTGATTATCGACTCCACTTGGGGAGCGGCTTTAAGGAATGCCGACGCCTTCAGAACCAGCAGCCGCCATCTGCACCGTTCAGCTCCTCTGGGCTCAGCTGTGCCCCTGACCCTCCGCTGCTGCAAACCACCATCACGGTGAAGCTCACAAAGGCTGGTGAAAATCAAAGTGCCCCCCCAAAAAAAATGGCTCCCCCTCCAAAAGAGGTAGAAGGCAGTGAAGATGAGGAAGCATCAGAAGATGAACAGGCTAAGAGCAGTGAAGAGGTTCTCCTTCCTCAGAAAAAGGCAAGAGGGCCACCACTCCTCTGGCAAAGGCGCGGGGGGCAGGGGAGAGGGGATGGCTGCCCCAACCAAAAAGACGGCAGTTGCCACGCCAGCCAAGAAGGCAGTTGTCACCCCGGCAAAAAGGCGGCGGCCACACCCGGCATGAAGGGAGGCACACCGGGCCGAGCGCTGGTAGCCGCCCCAGCCAAGGGAGCAAAGAGCAGCCAGAATGCCAACAAGGAAGCCGGCGATGAGGAAGAAGATGACGACATGGAGGAGGAGGAGGAGGAGAAGGATCAAGAGGAGGAAAAGCCTGTCAAAAAAGCACCTGGAAAACGAAAGACGGAACAACCCACCAGAGAGCTACTCCTGCAGCCGAGACGCACAGGGGAAGACGCAGGACCATCCCCGGCCTCTGGTCTCTTTGCGGGGAACCTGAACGTCAGCAAGCCACTGCATCAGCGACACTTGTGCCCAAAATGAGCCTGCTGCTGTGGATGTCAGAATGGTGTGTCTAGGAAGCCCACGCTGCGCGGACTTTGAATCTCCAGGGGACCTGGAAGAAGCCTCGGAACTCGATGGTTTACAAGCCTTTGGCAACGAAATTAACCTAGAAAAGCCAAAGGGAAAAGACAGTGAAAAACATCGAGACGCGAGAATGCATTTGGCTAAACCTGCCTCGTTGAGTTACTCAGAACGAATTAGAAGAGTGTTTGAAGAGGCTGTGGAGATCAGGTTAGTCAGCAAGGACGGCCAAGGGAAGGATTGCTTATAATGAAGTAAGACAAACGCTGATGCAGAGGAAACCTCGGACGGGAGCAGAGAGACAAGGACGACCACTTCCCCGTCCTCCACGGGCGAGGCAAGGAGGCAACAGCCCTCGGGGTGGAGAACAAAACTCCGGCTTAGGGCCCAGGGAAGAAACCCTTCGGGAAGGTTTGGAGAAGGCAGTTGCTGTCAACGTGCCCCGGAAACAAAACGGCAAATCTCCCGGGTACGAAGCGGTGGCAGAATCCGCTTGATTTGAAGATGCTGAAGGAGCTTTACACTCCTGCCATAAAAGAGAAATTGAGGGCACAGCGATCCGGCTGCAGTCGCGAGGCCCCAGGGGATCGACCGCCCAGTGCAAGACACGGGCACCTGAACGCTGCCAAAGGCCTGTCAGAGGCCACAGGGGACACTGAAGGGGCCGTGTGACGGCTCCGTGCGGGCGAGGACGGTCCCCGACCAGGAGGCGGGGTCTTCCAGGGGGTCTGGTTCCGTAGACTTTGACAGTGAGGAAGACGCCAAAGCCACTGACGAGGCCACCGAAGATGGTGGAAGTGATGGAATCACAGTTCCTTTGCACTGACTCGGCCAAGCCCGAGGCTACGGTGGCTTTGGGAGTCACGGTGGAGGCCGAGGTGGCTTTGGCGGCGGAGGCCAGGGAGGCTTTGGCGGCTGAGCAGGTGGCGGAGGATGAGGAGACCATGAGCCACAGGGAGAGAAGACCAAGTCTGAATAGTTTCCCTCCGCCGTTCGAAAGAAAGGATGTGTCACCTGAACAGTGACAGAGGCTCCAAGGACACTCCATGAGAGCACACAGTCCTGAGGGCGACCTGGAAATCCATACGGATAACTTTTCAAGGGCGATGTGCTGTCAGTTTCTTCATAAATCTTCATCAGAGGACATGTTTATTGACCTTGGAGAGAGGGGGAGGGTGGGGTGAGAGAAACACGAATCGGCTGCCTCCCACACGTGCCCCAACAGGGGGTCGAACCCGCAGCCTCTTGCTGTACAGGGCGACACTCCAACCAGCGGAGCCACCCGGCCTGGACTCCTGTTGATTTTGACTGATGATTCATATAAACTTTTTCAAAGAGATGAGTGACAGTGATAACCTTTCCCTGTGAGTTTTGAATTTATATTGTTTCTTCCCACGCACAAAACCATTTCTTCCTACGCATAGTGCGTGTGTGTGAAGGAAAGCAGAATGTTTTGTCAGGATTTTGCTCTAGCAACTTTGGGGCAAATAAAAGTCCTAAACTCTGGGGCCAGGAGAAAGGGAAAAAAAAACAAAAAACGCTGCTGATGGTCCAGGCCCCACCCAAACCAACTCAGCCAGAACTGCAGGGGGGGAGGGGCCCAGCGTCTCTTCTCTGTACATGGCCCCCCGAGATCTGCAGGCGACGCCGGGGTGCACAGCCCACCCTGCCCTTCTGGTGCAGGCAACGCGCCCGAGGATGCTATCGACCTGTCGGCTCTGACCCGGCAGGTCTGAGGGTCTGCGCTCCCAACGAGCTCCCAGGTCGGTGGGCCACCTCTGAGTTGCACTGCGCGACGGGACTCGCCACAGGGATGACAATGTTCCACATCTGCACCGTGGGACATGCCCGTGGCTCCTGAGCGCTCGGAATGCGGTCGGTGTGGCCGAGAAGCGGAACTGCCGGTGTCAGCCCATCGCCAGGGACGGTGCAGGTCCGGAAGGGTCACGCGCCCCGAGGAAAGGGACCAGCACCCGGAAACGTGGAGGGAGCGAGAGGAACCGGGCATTGCTCCCGATTCTTGGCCCGAGCAGCCCTCCGGGAAGTGGGTGGCTGGGAGAACCCAGCCAGTCCGCCACCACGGCCGGCATGGACCAGTGTTTACCTATGGCAGGGAGGCAGACAGGGCAGACCTTATCGAGACGCCTCCGTGACTCAAGCATGTGGTGACTATGTCGACTTCACCGCCCAATCACGCCACTGGACAAGGCCCTGCCAACCACAGCCTGGGGGCATCTGACCACACCCGTCCCCAGGTGACCCCTCCCGTCCCCAAGTGTGGGTGGGGCATGTTCCTGGACACTCTGTGGCCACAGCCCTGACAACACCTGGCTTGCCTGCAGGATGTCTGTGTCTCCCTCCGAGCTGCAGGCTCTTTCCAAGGGGCGCTTACTCCCCTTGGTTTTCCCCACCCGTGGCCTAGCACCAGGCAGGGCTCACGGACACTGGAGGGGCGGCGTCGGTCCGGATGTCAACCACAAGAAAGGGAGACACTGAATGGGCAGGATGGGGTTGAGGGGTGTCCACAGAAGGGATTAATTTCCAAACCCAGTATCACATGGTGGAAGCGCATGGCCAAGGGGGCGTCCTTTTGATGACAGAGTCCAAGTCTGTGAGTCTGGGCTTTGGAGGAGCAGTTTCTCAGACATGTCACCAAGGCTAAGATGCAGTCACAGTCTTGCCTAAGAAGCCCACGGGCCTGGTCCTCCTCTCACCACCGCGGGGGAAGCAAGGCCTCTGGGGGTCCGTGGGGCCCAGACGTACATCCCACCCCTGCAGGTAGAACCCTGTACTTGGGACCGCAGGGAGAATTCCGAGGGGACCAAGGACAACAGAGCAGAAGAAAAGTATGGCCCGGAAGGAAGAAGATTAAATTTTAACACGTACGAGTCAACATCAAATACGTTTTTAAGACCACAGATGTAACAAAGCCCAATAAGCGAGGCGGGCTGGATGGCGCTCTGACGGAGAGTTTAACTACACGCACGGAAATCCCAAGTATGTACACATTTCTGCCCTATTTTGAGACTGTCCCAAAGTGAGACAGAAATAATGCATCCCCCCCCAAAAAAAAAGAGGAAAGCTCAGTTTTCAGATTTATGCCACTGCTACTTGTATTTTCTCTGTTATTTCCCAAACCACAGGGTATACGTCCCACAGGGCAGCACCAGACTTCGCTAAAATCGTGTGAAATAATGATTTCACCCAGAGAAAGTGACCAAGTGAAAAATTTAAACCACAGCTACCTGCTGACCTGTTGCCGAGAGAACAAACTGGTTAGAGAAATAAGCAGGGGGGAACAGATACAGAGTAGCTTTTCACCCACTCACTCACGTAACCACTCACTTCCCCTCCCCTCCTACCCCTTGTGCAAATCTCACTGAAGGGCCCAACCTGCTCACCAGGTTCTGCAGATTAACCACAGTCTGTGAGGCAGTTTATTAAACCATTTATTAAACCAACTGTCTGTTAGTTATTGCGCTGTTATTTGCTCATTAAACTCTCACCACGACCTTCTGAACTTGAAGGTATCGTTAGCCAGGCTTGAAAGCTGAGAAAAACGTGCAAACGCCAGGTATCTCACCCAAGTCCACACACCTGGCAAGCGGTGGACTCTGAACTTGAACCCAGGTCTACGCGACAGAGCGGTAATTTAGAGAATCCAGCATTACGTAGTAACAGAAAGCAGCACCTGGTTCTCAAAACAGCACGGGCCCAGGTTCAAGCTCCAGCTCTTCACCTTACCAGCTCCGTAACCTTGAGCGAATTCACCCCTGAGCCTCAGTTTCCTCACGCACAAAGCGGGGATGAGGAACATGCAGCAGACGTGAAATTCACAACATATGGTAGGGACCCAATGGCGACTAATTAACAGTCCAGCTGCAGGTGTTCACGTAAAAAAGAAGGTACATTTTAGTTGTAGAACGAGTTTTAGCAAACATAATCTATATTGGAAAGAACAGGTTCACAAAGGTGAATCAGTTTAAAATGACCAATTCCATGACTCACTTGTTTAAACGTAGAACCCAAGGGCTTGCAAATGTTGAATTTACTTTGTTTCTGTTAAATCAGTAACTTGGTGCCACGATACCCATTCTCACGCCTCTTTTCCGTATGAATAGTAGATGCTTGTTTGAAACCCAAATATGTGGGTGCTGCTAGTTAACAACACCACAGAAGGAACAAGCGCTGGTCAGGAGGAATAACATTAAACACCCTGGAAAGGGCATGATTTAAATCAGGGGTGTCAAACTCATTTTCACCAGGGGCCACACCAGCCTCCCGGTTGCCTTCAAAGGGCCGAAATAATTTTAGGTCTGTGTACATGTAACTGCTCCTTAGCTGCTAAGGAGTTGAAATTACATTCAGCCCTTTGAAGGCAACCACGAGGCTGATGTGGCCCCCGGTGAAAATGAGTTTGACACCCCTGACTTAAATGAATCGAACGGTGATTCTCCCAGAAAGTAAACAACTTTCGAACCTGGCTCTCGCAACTCCAAGTTCACGAGTACCATCACTCTAGTACCGTATGCTGGATTTGCCTCTGTCGAGATTTCAGTCTTTTCCTAGTTGCAACCTGGAGCAAGCTCGCAATTTAATAAAAGGACCGGATCTCATCTCTTTAATCTGCTCAGTACCAGAGGCTCTGGGCTAAGCTTCTGAGCAGCACACAGAAAGAGCTTCGGAATTTCAAGCTGGAAACGAAAATTAATCAAAGAAAGGGTATGCCAATTTGAATAGCAATTCCTATTTGCCTAGCTTTCCAACATCTGCCAGAGGTAATTTATTTAACTTAGAAACAGCAGCGGCAGCAGGGAAAAGAAACAGAACTTTAAACACAATCGAGCTCTTTTTGAAAGGCCTTGGGCACGGCGCTTCCTTCCCCTAAGAGAGGCAGCCACCTTTTTGGGCGCCGTCACCCCACACACATTATTAATGGTGTACTTCCCAACGTGACGAACATTTTTCTCTTGCCCAGCACTTCTGGAAAAAAAAACTTCTTACGGCCCTCCCATCCGCCTCATGTGAAAAAAATGATGTTTAAAAGCCTTGCTGATTCAAGGAGAATTAAGTGAGGTGTGGAATGACTGAACTTGCTACGAAAGCCTTACACGCAGCGCTCCTTTGCCAAAATAAACAAACAAATAAATAAATAAGGAGCCGGAAAGAGGGAGCGAGGAGGCTGGGAGGGTGTCTTAGCTACACTTACAACCGTCAGAACGCTGAATCTGTTCATTTTGACTTAGCCTATTATTGACTGTGTCTACAAAGGGGGAAAAAATCCATTAAGGGAAACACTCTGGATTTTTTTTTTCCCCAAGCAATTCCTAACAGCAGATGCTTTGTTCAAGCGAGGGGTGGGGGAATTGGGGGAATGGGGGGGGGAAAGAATGCCATCGCTTAATTTAAAGCTCTCCGGTGACCTCCCCGCACTCCCTCCAGCCGGGTCATCTTCTAACACACCTACAATACCCCCTATTTTGAGGCTGTAACTTGACATTCTGGCCACGAGAAATGCGATCATCTGTTCCGCACTGGCGCACCTCTGGCTTGTAAACCGGTTTAGCTTTTCCGAGCCTAAGCAGAGTGCTGAGCACTTCACACGCAGCGACCCGACGCCCACCGCAGCCCTCGACAGGGTGCACGACCAGCCCCTTTGATGTGCAGGAGGTACCAGGGCAGAGAGGTAAGGAGCGGCCCCAAGCCGGTCGGCGGTGGCCCTGGGCTCACCCACTCCGCCCTCCCGACACTGCCCGCGGCTTTGTCCACCTAAGAAGCTAGTTGCTCCTAGGGGCTCTCTCCGCAGGACGTGGGGGGCTCGCTATCAACACAGCCAGCGCTGGGCGGCATGACTTTGCACCTTGACCAAAATCCGGCCTTTTACAGGCTGGTGGGGCAGGGAGGCGGTCAGGGGTCACAGGTAAAACGCAGGTAACCGGGGGCAACTAGCAAAGGCCTTTGGACCAGGAGCAAGGCCCTCCACACCCCGTGCGGCACTCCTCTCCCGGGCGGGCGCCGGGCGGGATCCCCGCGGGCCTTTCGGGAGGAGGTGCGCACCCTTGGCCTGGGCAGCCGGCTCCCCCGGACGGACCCAGAGACCGGAGAAGGGGCTCGGAGCTCCCACCTGTCCCGCGGGACAGGCTGCGGGCAGGGGCACTTCTCAAACAAGTGGGGAGGCGGACGCCTGAGCAGGGCCCCCAGACCCGCTTACCGCCCACCCCAACTTTCGGGCCAGAGTTGGCGCACTGGGGGAACCGGCCGGCCCGGGCCCCGCGCGGGAAATGGGGGGAGAGGGTCTTAAAAAGGCCCGAGGTAGCCATCAGCCATGTCCTCCGAGCCACCTACACGGAACAAAGGGCTTCTGTCTCGGGCACGGGGAGCCCGGCCGCGTCCGGATTTGGAGGAAGAGAAACTTTTCCCGGGATGCGGGAGGGGACGCAGTCGGGCGGCTGGCGGGCAGGGCGCGGAGCTACCTGCGGCCCGAGCCGCCCGCCCGCCCGCCCGGGGAGGCCCGCGCGCGCCCTCACCTCCTCGATGGCCGCCACCGTGTTCCGGCACTGCGTCGTGCGCGTGGTGAAGCTCGAGGCCGTGGGCGCCTTGTAGTCCTCATGGGTCTCGGCCACGAATTCCGACACGGAGATCTGGTCCGGCATCGCCGCAGCGCGCGCGCGGCCGGCCGCCGGGGAGCCGCCGCCTCAGCCGCCGCGCGGGCTCCCTCCGGCCGCCGGGACGCCGCCTCCGCCGCCTCCGCCGCTCGCCCGGCCCGCGGACAAAGGGAAGAGCCGGGGCGCGGGCCGCTGCCGCCGCAGGAGCCGCCGCAGGGCGCCGGTGGGCCGGCCACGGGCCCGGGCGGCGGGAGCAGGGGCGGCGCGCGCAGCCCCGCGCAGCTCGGGCCCGGCCCGTCCGCCCGCCGCGCCCAGCGCTCCGCCGCCGCCTGCCTTCCCGAGCGAGCCCCGAGGCGGACGCGCAGAGCCGGCGGGAACTGCCCGCCACCCAGCCGCGGGCCCCGAGCGAGTCCGGCGGAGAGGGGCGGGTCCGGGCCGGGGGCGGCGGCCGGCTGGGCGCGGGGCGGGGCGGCGCCGGGGGCCGGGCCGCCAATCCGCGCGCTCGCCGCCGCCGGGAAGCTGAGCCAGCAGGAAGGAAGGCGGCGCGCGCCCGGCCCGCCGAGCCGCTCGCCCCTCGCCGCGCGCCGCATTGTCTCGGCGTTCGGACCCCGCGCCGCGCGCTGGGGCTCGACGACGCGCCCCGCGGAGCCCGGCGGGTCGCGGGCGGTCCCAGGCCCCGACCCGGTCCAGGCCCCGCGAGGGCGCGCGCAGGGTGCGCTCGGACTCTCGGCCCTACCCACCCCAGCCGGGCTGGGAACCGTTCTTGGGGTTCCCCGGAGCCCCGGGGCCTACCCGTCCAGGCGAAAGAGAAAGTGGGGAGCGCTCGCCCCCTACCGGCCGGCGCGCTGCGCCCTGGGCGCGCACTTCGCGTGACAATTGCCTGCTGCGCGCCACCGGGCAGCAGCCGGCCTCCAGGTTGCGGTTCTGTAACAGTAACAAAAACGACCCTGGACGAGTGCTCTGTGCTCTGCGCAGACTCTCCTGATCTCCACAGTCTGACGAGGCCGGTGAAGAGGTGGGCGTTGGTTTCATACGGGAGACAATGTGCTGGAGAGCGCCCGGTGGTGCATGGCCCAACGGGATTCAAACCTGTGTCTCCCTGGCTCGGAGCCCTTCAGGGTGCGCTCGGCACCGCCAGGAACCGGCCCCGGGCGACTGTCCTAAGCTTATATGAGTATAGATCATTCTCGGTTCCTTGCAAATGGTTCTAGGGCCCTAGCCCAGCACCCGCCCTGGGGGAGATAACTGAATCACGGAGCGTTTCGGTGTGGGTTCGGAGAGAACGTGCAACAAGAGCGGGAAAGTCTCCCACACACCGGGTCCAGTCAACAGTTTGAATCGGTACAGGTTTCCGCTTAACGGCTCTTAAGGAAACTCTCCACTATTTCTCAAAGTCCAGAAGCTCTGAAGACGCTAGCCAAAGAAAATCGCACCCTAGAACTCTACACCAGGCCCCGTGGCACCGTTTCTGTAGCTGCCAGCGATAAAACCAAGAGCAACTTGACAAAAAGCTTTTGTGCCGCTGAAACGGAGGAAGTGTGGGAGACGTTGGAAACTCCGTGCGGCAGAGGAAGCGGACTCCGGGCGCTGCAGGACAGGGGGCCAGTCAAGCAGTCTTTTTTAAGCTCCCATGTAAGAGCTGGCTGTGTGAGATGGCCGCTCCGGTCAGACATTATGTATGGCCTTTGGTATTTTAGTAGCGCTGCATGTGAAATTCAGCTTTCTGAAAGCGCTGCATTAGCTTTCTGACTACACGAGGCAATAAGTTACAGTTCTAAAAAACCGTAGCATTCCTTCTTCCGTCCTGCCTTTATGTAGTTTGACCCTTTTAGTGTCGTTTGTGGTTTCCTCTATTTGCAACTTGCAAGTCCTGCACGTACGGTTTGCATTAATACACCCTCTCCTACCTCGGGCAGATGCTGGTCCTTCCTAGCCAGTTTTGCAGCTGGGGTGTTTTGGATTTTTGCTGTCATTGTTGCTCATCGACGTTGCAGGATATCCTGCGTAACTTTTCAAGTCTTTTTTTTTTTTTTTTTTTTTAGGACTAGTATCTATCAGGTGATGAGGATTTAGGGAGAGGAAGCAGTGTTTTCCTTAGCAGGTAGTACAGCATTAACCAGACAGATCAAGACTGCTACAAGGACAGAGTTGACCTTGGACTTGTTCTCTTCTGTTGCATCTTGATATGCAACTCCTGTTCTTGTTCCTTGTAGTTTAATATAACTTTTCAGGCACTGGAGGGGCACTCCTTTTAGCAGCCACAAAGATAACATCGCAAAGCCGCGGGGCGTTTCGCCAGTGGACAACGAGGGGCTGGCAGAAAGGAAGGCGTTACCGAGTTGCGCTGGCCGTGCAAGGAGGCTACCTAGGAGAGAGAACGCCAAAGCAGGGTATGTATCCCTCCGGCCTCCCTGAGAGTCTCAGAAAACCGAGCCCCATCGGAGCCCAGCACAGCTAATGCGCCTCTGGCATTAATGCAACGAGCAGTTTCCAACAGGTAATGATAAAGTGGAGCGAGGATCAAGAAAACGTTATGCACGCAGAAACACACACACATTTTTTAATGTGTAAAAAGAAACCTATGCCAATAATGCCTTTACCGACCCATGCTCCCTTATCCAGAACATTCAAGTGCAAATAGTCCTAATAGCCTGAAGTTTTTCAAGATTTATTTATTTACTTCCTTACCTACAGAGAAGGGAAAAAGAGGGAGAGGGAGAGAAACGTACATTGGTTGCTCCTCAACTGGGGACCTGGCCCGAAACCCAGGCATGTGCCCTGACCTGGAATCGAGCTGGCGACCCTGCAGTCTGCCTCTCGGTCCGCTGAGCCCCACCGGCCAGGACTAAAGTCTGAAAACGAACTCTTGTTAGAGATAAAATTGACCTGAAATGAACTGACATGAGGCCATTCATAGTCTTGCTTATTCCACTTCTTATGGACATTTTTAAAAAATGTTTTGCTGCAAAACATAAATGTGCTTAATTACGAAACATTGCCCCAGACCCCACTAGGGGTGGCAACACTAATATTTTTCCTGTATTACCTATTTGCGAATCTGAAAAACTCTGAATTCCACACAGAATTCTGAATGGCCCCAGGGGTTTTCAGATAAGAGGTTGTAGACTTGTATGGGGTTTTTTTTTGTTTGTTTGTTTGCTTTTTAAGAAAAAGGAAAACAAATGAAAGAAAAGAAATAGAGTTTCAGACTCATTATTTCCAGGGAAGAAGGGAAAAAAACTCCCCTCTCAAACACCCAATTTTCAGCAGCCCGCTGAGATTGGCCAACAGCCCATTTTCCGAAGGCATTTTCGGCCTCCAGTAGTTCTCTGGGAACTACTGGAGGTTTTCCCTCTCAGATCAAAGTGTCGAATGCGCTCCTGACTCCACAGTCTGCTAGAGGCCTGGCTGGTTCAACACGAGAGACTTATCCAGGTCACTTGCTGTTAATTTGTAAATGACTACTCTTGGCGTGGACACAGCTGTGCCTTAAAAGAACAATGGACAGCAGTGTAATGAACAGAAAAAACACCAACCAACAATGAGCACCCCCAATGGTGCAAGAATGTGAGCACGACCAGAAGTTTCTTTTCCACTGCGTAACACTGTGCTCCCCCAAAATGGTGCCGCTGAAGGGGCTCGTTTATCCCGAAAGTGAGAGAAGTTCGAATCCCTTTATCACAGTGACCTCACCTTGGCACTTTGGGGGTGGGTGGGGGGGAATGAGCACAGCAGAAACTATTTCACAAATGAAAACAGGCTTTGCTATCAGCTTTGCCCATCGGTGACTTTGGATGAGTGTGTTAACCTCGCTGGACTCAACTGCACCCAAGCAAGAGGGAATGGCTAGCTCCTTTCAAAGGCTCCCTGCGGGTGGCCTCCGGCGGCCACCTCTCTGCCCCGTTCCGCACCGGACGGGGACGCTGCCGCAGGGGCTGCGTCGCTCCTGGGGATCTAAGCACCGGGCCTGGACGCTTGAGAATGCTGACCGTTCGGATGACAGGGACAGCTCAGTTTTGAGAAGGCTGTCATTTTGTTCAGCTGGTAGATTTAGGTGACCCGCTGATTTATTTATCGCTAACGTCGCAATAAGATACTTGAGGTTTGTTTCTTCTTTTGTCTTAACAAAGCAACTTCTCCAGGTGACAGGCTCAGCTCTAGAAAAACGAGGTGTCATCTGTGCTATGCTAGAGCAGCTCAGGCTTATTCCAGAAAACTATTAGATTTTGAGGAATTTTTGCAAAATGCCCGTCGCTTCCAAGTGGTGGAAATTCTGCCGCAATGGTGTGCCATGCACATTTCTTCCCAACTCAGCACTCTGCGAGTTTGAAATGGTATTTGGTGGCAGTATTTACACCAGAGAAGTTGTCCAGTGCCAAAAACCAAGGCCTTATTATATTGCTTTGTTGATCATCTAAACTTAATAAAGCGACAGAGAAAATGTTAGCGCAGATTAGGCTATAAGTTATGTCCTGTCTGTAACCTTTCCATTGTGAATAGTGAGAATATTTGCGGTGATATCCTTTCAGTATTTGCAAACTCACGTAGTGCAGCACAGAGGTCCTCATGTCCTCGACGGGGGAGGGAAGTTACACGATACATGATCCCGACTTTACCTGTATCTCATCAACACAAGCAAGGACATCAACCATCGTCCATGTTGGCTGGCCCGTCACTCATCTGTCAGTGGCGTGAGCAGCGTCTTTGATGAGTTGGATCGTGATCAAGCGTTCACTCATGGTCTTATTTCGCCAAATCATGGTTGAACTTGCAAGCACTGGTTGGCTGTGAGTACGCGAGCTCGGCACAAATCCATGGAAGCAGCATCCTAAGGAAGCCAGTTTGCTGTGTGGCATTCATAATAAAATGTCGAGTACAGCCCTGGCTGGTGTAGCTTAGTGGATTGAGAGCAGGCCTGTGAACCAAGGGATCGCAGTTTGATTCCTAGTCAGGGCACATGCCTGGGTTGCAGGCCAGTTCCCAGCAGGGAGCCCACAAGAGGCAACCACACACTGATGTTTCTCTCCCTCTCTCCTTCCCTTCCCCTCTAAAGATAAAATAAATAAAATCTTAAAATAAATATATATCTATATCTTGAGTGCAGTTTGTCATTACTTGCACATGGGTGCTGTGTGTCCTTCATAGGATGAAGTTAACTTCAAGTAAGCATATGTACACACACACGCATTTTTTTCCAGGAAGCATGTTGTTAAACATTTACCAGCCCACGGCCGAGTGCAACGGTGCCTGCCTGCCCAGGGGCGGAGCATGGACCTTCCCCTC
This sequence comes from Anoura caudifer, assembly GCA_004027475.1. Classification (NCBI taxonomy): domain Eukaryota; kingdom Metazoa; phylum Chordata; class Mammalia; order Chiroptera; family Phyllostomidae; genus Anoura; species Anoura caudifer. The sequence continues at coordinate 91,739 of PVKU01006000.1, forward strand.
TGAGTCACGCTGATGAGATGACGCCCATCCAGAATTAAACCTCCATACATTCAACTACACACGCAAAGGCAACTTGTGTTAACACAGATGGTCTTAGGCTAAATCAGAAAATGCGACTTGTTCTTCTCAACTACTCAGGACCACACAGGAGGCACCGACCGAGGGCGTGGCCTGTTTTAGTGAGAAACCAAAAAACTAGTGCATGTCAGCGGGGTTTGCTGAAGCTTGTGAACACACCTGCAACAATTTATTTCCCTGAGTCACACTTGCTCTTCTCCCTGGATTTAGACCCACCCTTCGGTGTTGGAGGAGCCCGGGTAGGTGGGGTTCCATCTGTGCCTCACCTGGACGGTTCTCCCTGTGCTAAGGAACCCCGGGGTCCCCACTGGCCTCTGGGGAAGTTTAGAATCCTCAGTCACAATCCGTCCCAGGCTTTCCCCAGCTTTCTCCACTGTTACCGTCTCTGGGCCGGCCTGGACCCAGGGTCAGCGAACTGTGGCCCAGAGGCCAACAAGGGCCTCATTTTGTACTAGGAATGCTTTTGGCATTTTACTCAGAGTTGAGGAAAAATCAGAAGAAGACTGTTGCGTGACACATGAAAGTTATACGGAACTCCAATGTGAGTGTATATCAGGTTTTATTGGCTCACCATCGCCCCTGTTGGCACATTCGTGTGTCGCCCCTGGTGGCGGAGGTGAGTAGTTGCAGCCAACACAGAACACCCACCTCCCTAAGGCATCCAAGCATCATCTGTCGCTTTATAGAATCGGTTGTCAACTCCCTTCTAACTGCACGAGGCTCCTCACTTTTTCCAGCGCACAGAGTGTTTGTGCTAAGTGAGTCGAATGCGGTTCTCTGCCTCAATGTCTGCGTCCCAGACCACAAGTCCCGACAGGGCCCAAGGCCCCCACTGGCTTCCCCGGCGGTGCTCCAGCCTCATGGGCCTCTCACCACCCACACCCCCTTCACCAGCACTCAGCCACCCCTAGTACTCACTGTGCGTAAACTCCATCCAGTCCTTCCTCATCACAAGACCCTGGGCTCCGGCCCAGCCCTCTCTTCTTCTGGCCCATCTGGCCACCTTTCGGGATCAAACTCAAACTCCTCCTCCAAAAAGTCTCTTGTGGGGACTCTCAGGAGAATCTCCTGCCTCGTGGCCTCTGCCGCCGCGGTGCCTTCGCCGTCTGGGCAGGGCCTTTGTTAGGGAACTGAATGAGTCTGGGGCGAGCACTGCCCTGCCACCCCGCCTGTGCCCACCCGCACCGTCTCTGGTCTCGGCTACGGCAGGAGCGCTCCCCTCGTGGTATCGATACATCTCAGCATCTCAGCCGCACTCTGGACGTGAACCACTGTGGCCCTTGGCAGGCGCTGGCCGCTTCCGGGACAGAAGTTTGCATTACATCATCGCCAGAGCATGTGCTCTCTCACTGTCACCCCTAACTAGGCTCCTGGGGGAAAGGAATGTGCTTTATTTACCTTTGCACCTCTGGCTCTGAATCAGGGCAGGCACATAGTAGGTGCTCAGTAAGTGTTCGTAGCATCGACTCGCATGAAAGTGCTTCTCTTGGGGCAGGGATGAGGAGAGGTGTGGCCACTCAACGTCAGGGCAATCCACGGGTTTTCACCAAGTGTGGGCGCAGTGGGCTTTTCCCTCGATGGGCCTTCTCTGTCAGCTCACTCGTTCGGATAAAAATGTGTCTGCAGAGGGAGGTCAAGTCTTGGGGGTGGGGGAGTGGGTGCTCGATGGCCCGACCCCTCTAAAGACTGAAATGCACAGTCTTCCTTTCTCTCTACAGCAAGGTTTGCATACCACTGACCTCACCGTGGACGTGACCACGTGGGCACGGAGGCGCTCCTGTCCCCTCAACCCTGGCTGCTCGAGTGTGGTCCCTGGACCGGCAGCGTCGGCCTCACCCGGGAGCTTGGCAGAAGTGCAGAACCCGGGACCCACGGTGTCAGACTCTACACTTTAGCGAGAACTGCCCCTCCCCCGCCAAGGTCATAGGTTTGCACTTCATCATTAGGGAAGCACTTTTCTAGCACACACAGAAGACACATCCCAATCACGGCCTTGGTTTTCCCATCTTGTCAGAAGCCCAATACTGCAGTTGCTGTAAAGTGTACTGTACCGATGGGCCCCGATGGAACCCTTGGGCTGACCAAGGGCTCTCCCAGCTCCAGTGATGTCCTCTTGTCGCTCAGTAGTTCTAACGGCCCACTCTCTGCCGAGCGCAGTCCCCCAAACTAGGCTATTCTTTGGAAAAATAATTACAGAGGGGCAAGCACTGCGGCCAAACAGGTTTTCAAAATGAAAAACTTTTGTGTTTCAAGGGACCCATCAAGAAAGTGAAGAAAACCTACAGACTGTGGGAAAATATGTAGGGATAAGATATCTGATAAGGGGCTTCTGTGTAGGACATACAGAGAACTCTTACAACTGAACGATAAGAAGGCAACCCGAAGGAGAAATGGGCGGAGGCCCTGAAGAGACATTTTTTCCGAAGAAGATCTACAAATGGCTGAACGCTTATGGGAAAACATTGACGTCATCAGTCACCCGTCACTGTGGTTTTGAACTTGAAATCGCAACCACAGTGAGATGCCGCTTTAAACCCTCTGGTTCAGCCGACGGGGAAACAGCAGGTAACAACAGGTGTCGGTGAGGCGACGGAGACACGCCGGAACCCTCACACGCTGTGGGGGGGGGGGGTGCGACATGGTGCCATCGCTGAGGGAAGCAGGCTGGCGGCGCCCCGAAAGTTTGGACAGAGTTACCCCATGACCCAGCAATTCCACATCTAGGAGCACACCGAAGAGACACGAGCGCACACCCCCACACCGAAACTTAGTCGCACATGCTTATAGCGACGTTATTTACGGGAGCCAAAACGCGGGAACCACCCGCATGCCCAACCACCGAGGCAGGCGTGAGCAGGATGCGGTCCGCTCACGCCACGTGCACTCCTTTGCTGGGGCTGCTGGAGCGAAGAGCCGTGAACCGGGCGGCTTCCGCAGAAACGTACCGTCCTACAGCTCTGGAGGCTGGAAGTTCAAGGTCAGGGTGTCAGCAGGGCTGGCTCCCGGGGAGGCTGTGAGCGAGGAGCCGTTCCAGGCCCCTCTCCCAGCTGCTGGTGGGTTGCTGCCCCCTCTGATGTCCCTTGGCTTGTAGAAGCCTCAGCCTCATCTTGTTATGGAAGATAATACGGAAAATAACGACTCTGGCGCCATTCAGGGTGACGGAGTGAGGCTTTATTACGTGCGTGGACCCAGAAGAGGCAGTCTCCAAATTCTGGGCCTTGAACAAAGGATTTGGGGGACTTATCTACTCTATCGTTTGGGAGGGAAGCTTATCGCTCGGGCCGGAAGCCTACGAGGTGCAAGCGGAGTGCGGAAGCAGAATTCGGAAGTGATATTTGATACCCGGGAGCAGGCTACAGGTCGGCTGCTGCCCTAACGGCGCCTTGGTTGACACCCAGTTTCTTTTGGCATTTTCTAGCATTTCCCTAACAATCTCTCTGTCTCATGTCCACAGGGTGTTCCTCCTGTGCGCACGACTCTTGTGTCCAAAAGTCACCGTTTTATACGGACATGGAGCCTGCCGGGCTGGGGGTCCGCCTACTGCCCTGTGACCTCACCGTAACTAGTCATACCTGCAACGTCCCGAGTAAAGGCACATTCTGAGGTACCGGGGTCAGGATGTCAACGTTCGAATGGGGGCGGGACACAATTCCATCCATAAAACAGAAATGTCACTCCGCCGTGAAAAGGAGTGAGGTGCCAATCCAAGCCACAGCGTTGGGGAACCTGGAAAACACGGTGGTCAGTGGAAGGAGCCGGACCCCAAAGGCCACCTGTGGACAGCTGCATGCTATGAACTCGCCAGGACGTGCACATCTATGAAGGCAGAAAGCAGACCACCGGCTGCTCAGGGCTGGGCCGGCGCCGCAGGAAGGCACAGGTTTGCCTGCGGGGCGGCGGTCGGAGAGCTCTGCGCCCCTGCGAGAACCCCCTGGACCGTGCGCTTCAAATGGTGGGACTGTCTGGCATGTGGGTCATCACATGGTTGAGCTGTGTGGTTGCAAATTATATCGGATAAAGCGGTTAACAACACGAAACCGAAATGAGCGTTAAAGGCTAAAGAAAAAGTGACTTCTAAGGTTTGGAGTCTGAAGTTCAAATCCTGGCTCTGCCGCCTTCCAGCCGTAACCTGGAGCCAGTTGCTCTGGGAGCGGAAGCCCCTCCGCTGGAGGGATGGGAGCTCGGATGGGCAGTCCGGCCTCACGGCTGGCTGGGTTGTTGTAAGAACTGGAGATCACTTAGGTAAACACCTGGCACACAGCAGTTGCTCAGTAAAAGCTGTTGTCAGTCACACATCTCACATCCCACTCTTGCAAACCCGGTGTAAGTCTGTCACAGGTAAACCCTTCTTTGTGTGTCACTGATTCTTTTAAAAATAGTCAGATAAGGCCTCTGAATGCCTCTCAGGCAGCAGACTCTCCAAATGGAGCCGGAACGCCGAAGAAAAACATATTCCCTCCCACTATTCCGGCCACAGGAGGACCCAGCTCTGCCTGCTTTTCCGCCTCCGACGTTTTTCTCCCGGACGTTTGCTTTTGCTCCTCGAGCTGATCACGGAGGCTCGGCGGCTTGGCGAGTTCCAGCTGCCGCTGCGGCGCCGGTTGCTGAGTGGCAGAGAGAGAGGCTGCCCCCGGGGAGGGGGCCCACTCACGGCAGCGGGGGATCTGGGCACTGGGGCTGTTTGGTTATGAAACCTGTGTCCAGGAGTGTTTTCCAGCTCATCCCTGCGGAGGGACGGGCCAGAGTCATTGTGCAAAGAGAGGAGTGATGGCAGACGCCCAGAGACCGAGTCGCCAAATGAAGGGCCCCTGCGTGGCGACACTGGCCACAGTCTGACAGGCGCTTCCTGAGGTTTCAACAATAAATCAGAACCACGTGTCGCTCCGGTCGGTGGCAAGCTGGCCGTCTCCATCACAACGCCGGAGGCCCCGAGGTCCAGTCACAGGAAGGGGTGGGACGCCAGGCCAGCTGGGGACACTGGCAGACGGTGCCAGTGCTGGACTCTGGGAAGACAAACGGAGGCCAACGGTGCCTGCAGAGGTGCCGGCACAGAACCACACGTGCCCTTGGGCACAGCGTCGGTCCATCTTTGGAACAGGAGCTCCAGGCCACGGAGCCCACCGGAGACCCTGTGACGAGGTGGTGCCTCAGCACCCTGGGCACCAGGGGCCAAGCCAGCCTCCCTGAAAACGACACCTTCTCCTCGTACCTCTCGGCTCCGCGTGACTTCCTTCCTCCTGGCACTGAGCCCTGAGTAGGTCTCTTGCAAACACCCCTCTGGCTGACTCCCAGCCCGAGCCTCAGCAGCCTCACCCAGAACATCTCACTGGGGGGCTGGGGGGGGGGGCGGAGGCTTCTCATGATCTTTGAGGATGCGGAATGGTTAGCAAGACCCGCCACCTCCCAGCCCTGTTCTGGCGCTTCTTTCCTTCCCCGGAACATTCCTTCCTGCCGTCCTGGTGCCCAGCCCGGCCCCTCCTGTCACCCGGTCCCTGCAGTCACCGCGTGCCTGTTGGGGTGTGGTGGGAATGACCACGGGCTGACCCCACCCTCCACCCCCTCTGCCCTTCCCCGCCGCCTGAAAGCGTTGCTGCTACCGGCCTCGTTGTGAGAATTTCCAGAGATCCTTTTTGAAATCCGGACTCTGGAAGGCCCTGCTTGGACCCAGAGAATCCGCCTTCCGGGGAGGGGCCTGGGATCCTGGTTATGCCACACGTGCTCCGGGAGACGCGAGGTAAAGTCAGTCCCGGGAGCTCGGTTCGGCATCTACGGGAGACAGGCGAAACCAGGACTTCGGGATTCCCTTCCACGCGTGTGCGTTGCGCTGGGGCACGTCCTGGGGGTGAGCGAGTTTGTACCCGAGCAAGCCCCTTCCATGGAGTGTGGACTCTTTCAGGGCTCCGGGAACCGCCAAGACAATCAGGACCTTAGGGCAGACACGTTCCCGAGGGACCAGAAGCGCTTACTTACCTGCCCCCCGGGGAGGGGGGTTTGCCTGCAGGGTTTGGAGCTGCGGCCTCCTCAGTGACAGCCCTGAGTCCCGTGGGGGAACGAGCCCTGGCTTCAAGCAGACACTCCCCTTTCTCGCTTCTGTGGAATTCCCAGTGTGTGGACGTCTGTGACTCTCTTTGGAAAGGGCTTGTGAGTTGTTTACTAGGATCTTTGAACTTGAGTGGGGAGCAAGCAGCGTTTAGAGACCTGGTCCGGGCGGCCCCAGGGTCAGGTGCGGAGGGGGGAGCGGGGGCGCCTCTGCGTTCTCCGCCAGGCACTTTCCCTCCGAGGAGGGTGTCTTTTCTGTCGTTGCCTTTCAGCCGGGGCTGCTCCTCATCCCTGTTCCGTTGGCTCTAGGGGCCCCTCCTTCCCCTCCTGCACACACCCACCCCGCCCTGTGCAAGCGGCTCAGCCAACGCTGACCTCACTCACCGAGGCTGCATCGCATTTCTGTGAGTCCCACTCATAGATGCCAAGAAGTGAGCTGTGCTGTGTGCTCAGGCCCTGTTCAAATTTTCCATGAAGCTCCGAGCAGAACTGCCCTGGGCCTGCGCTCCCGGGCTCCATCGGGGTCCTGCCTGGAACCGGCCCTGGGCAGTGCCCAGAACGTGGCCAGAAGCCTGGACCAGACCGATGGGAACGGCGGGCTGGGCACGCTGGGTCGGCCAGGTCATTATTCTGGAGACAGGACACAGCAGAGGAACCACGGGAGGTAAAGGGAGGAGAGCCAGCTGGCCGGTGCCTCCCGGAGAACATGACGCAGCAGCCCCGTCCGGAGCTCTCAGCATCGAGGGGCCCGTCCCCTGGACCTCAGGTCAGGGGGAGAGGGGCTAATATTTTCTCACTGAGCTGGGTGGGGTCTCTGAGCCCACCTGGCCCGCACACAGAGCAAGTGGTGCTCACACTTCGTGAGGTTGAGTGTCTCTCGCAGAGCAAAAGGCAGCTACCCCAGCTTCCTGGCTCAGCGTGGCCACCCAGAAGCAGAAGGAAAGCTGACTTTTGTTCGACTGAAGCCCCAGCGTGTGACCACGCAAAGTGAAGGGACCGTTCCCTTCATGATCTGTTAATTCAGTTAGTTGGCTCTTCTTCCTCACCCAGTTGTCCAGACAGAAGGTGTGGCAGGGTCCTAGACCCTCTTTCCTCCTCCCGCAAGTCCAGTCCGCCACAGGGTCCTGGTGATCCCACTTGTCTCCCCCACCCCGATTCCCACCTCGCCCCTCATCGAGTCAGGCCCCCACCCCCAAGTGCGTGGAGAACACAGCTTCCTGACAGGTCTGTCTAGCCCCTGCCCCGACGACTCTCCAGTCTGTCCTGTTTACAAGGATGCAGAATTATCTTTCCAAAGGTGACCCTTTAAAAATGGCAACCTAGCTATGACACTCGTGTAAAAATCCTTCAATGAGCCCTGGCTGGTGTGGCTCAGTGGACTGAGCATCGGCCTGTGAACCAAAGGGTTGCAGGTTCAACTCCCAGTCAGGGCACTTGCCTGGGTTGTGGACCATGTCCCCAGTAGGGGGCGTGCAAGAGGCGACCACACATTGATGTTTCTCTCCCTCTTTTTCCTCCCTTCTTCCCTCTCTAAAAATAAATGTACAAATTATTTTTTAAAAAATCTTTCAACGAGTCCCCATAGTCTGTGACTAGAATCTGACCAGAATCCAAATTCCTTCGTGGGCCTCTGTGGGCTTCGTGAGGCCCTTCAGAGACTAGACTGCCAGACCGGTCAGCTAACTTCTCGCTGGTCCTCACACGTCTCCAGAGATGCAGGCGCCCTGACCCGTCTGTTCATCCCCTCATTCATGTGCTCCCTCATTCCCAGTCCCTATTGTGTCCCGGATCCTGTGCTAGGCTCCGAACCCAGTGGTGACTGGCAATCAAGGCAGGGGACGACTCCAAACAAGAAGCCACACTCAGTGGCGCTGTGCTAAAGCATGTCCAGGGGGCTGTCCCCCAGCCGAGGACGCAGGGAGGGCCCCCTGACCCAAAGGAATCGGTGAGCAATGGTGCCATGAGCTGGAAGCTGACGGTAAGAGACTCAAAGGAGAGAGAGCTCAGTGTGTTGAAGCAAGCGCAGGGCGGCGAGCCTGTGAGTGTTGGAGAGAAGCGAGCAGGAGGCAGGTCACGCGAGAGCTTGGCAGAGTCCGTCCGTGTCCAGGGCGTCAGGCTGCCACCTACGGTTATGGAGAACCACGGACCCATGTTAAGTGCATTTGGGTTTTTGAAGCTCTATCTGGTTGGGGGAGGGCCAGGCCGTTGGCAGCTCCCCAGCGGCCAGGGCTTCCTGCGATGCGCTACCCCAGCTCAGCCTGGCCCCCGGCTAGGACGCCCCTCCGCTCTGTCTGCTCGGTGAGCTCCTTCCACCCTTCAGCACTCAGCTCGAAATCCTAAAAACACACAGCCCTCCCTCCCCTCCGCCTGGGTCTGGCTGGGCAGGCACATCTCCTTCTTCGCTCGTTCAGCATTGTGTTCATCACTCGATGCTTACACTTGACATGTTACTTGTCCCCCCACGGCCACGCTGTGAGTCCACAAAGGGAACTCGTGGGTGGGTCACTCAGCTTCATGTCCCCAAGGCCTTGCCTTTGCAGTTGCCTTGAACTGGCTCTTTGAGTAGATGCACTTGCACCAGGGGCAACAAACCACAGAGAAGTCGAGATTCCAGACCTCCGTGCCTCCCTCCACATGACGTCGTCCGCTCTCCCCTGGAGGGCCCCGTTCACCCCGGACCTGGGCGCCTCGCCTCGCTGACCGGCCCCCGAGTGCCCGCCACCTCCCCACACAGCGCGTGTCAGCAAACTGGCTTCCGAAGGAGAGAGGAGCCTCCCGCGGCCTCCCAGTCGGCAGTGATGGTGGAAATCCTTGACTTTGCCCCTAATTTGGGGCCAAGGCCCGGTCGGAAAGTCCACACTTAAAACTGGCCTCACTGAAGGGGCACAGGAAGTGCAGTGCAAAACTCAGGGTCCCTTGCTCTCGGTCACCAGGAGTTGCATGTTTGTTGGGCTTTTTTTTGGGGGGGGGGCATGGGTGTCTTAAGGAATTCGTACCTTTCCAACCCCACAAACGGTTCTGCGTAGGTTTGAACAATGAGAAGGAGCTTGTCTTCAGTGAAGAAGCAGGAAGCTTGGCTGGGTTGATTATTCGTTTACCATTTTTAAGTAGCTTCCGGCAGTTTTTAGTGAGGGTTCATTGATTTAAGGGAGAACAGGTTCCGCCTTTTCCGGAAAGGGTCTCAACATCAGTGGGCAGAGGGGTTAATGTGCACCATCTGCCCCACCATGGAACCTGGCAAGCCGTCAACGCCGTCGCCGAGGTGACAGGTGAACCCCAGTGCTGCAAACGAAGTTCACGTGTCCGTTTGGCCCCTCGTTCATGCATTCAGCATATTATACCCAGAGCATCGGGCCTGGCAGTTGGCCGTTCACTTGGACACTGTTGTGTCCTCACGAGCCCTCGTGGTGCTGGTATTGTCCCCGTGTGGCCATCTGGGAATAGACAGGAAAGGTTGAGTCCTGTGCGCCTTCAGGACATGACTGGCCAGACGCCAGCCTGGACCCTGCGACTTCATCCCTTCTAGGGGAGACACGACGTGTAGAGAAACCCCACGCTCTGCGCACAGAGCGGACGAGGAGCCTTCAAAGGGGTACCTGCATGTTTCTGGGAGGCAAGAGGCAGGAGAGACCGGTTCCGATGGCCAAGATAGGAGGTGGCTTCCTGGAGGAGGTGACATTGCCACCTCTCAGTGGCCTGAGAGGCTGTGGAGAGGCAGAAAGGGGAGGAGACTTCCTGCCTCCATAGCCCTGCCAAGGTGGCTCTAAAAGCTGCTCTGTAGCTTTAAGCCTTGGATGGAAGCAAGTGCCAGGAGGCTGTAACCCTGCAGGACAGAGCCCCAGGGCTGAATTACGTGGGATCTCTCCTGGCATAGACCCACGAGGAAGCACATAAAAAGTCACAGCTCCTGCCGAGGGGCCCCCCCTCTGCACAAGCATGCACAAGGCAGGGGCATCATGTCCGCGGAGCATCACCCGGGAGCCAGAGCGAGGTTCGATTTTATCTTCGGAGGCAATAAAATGTGAAGCACCCTCTTTGGCAGCAGCCAGAAAGGCAGGTGGCTGGCTTTCCACCAGCCTCGGGCGTTTTACAGCAGGTCAGTTATAATCTCGGCTCTTGCAACAGAGACTGCAAGGTGCCCTGCGCCCGGGGAGGGGAGGGTGAGCGGGCAGGGGGAACTGGGAGGGCCGGCGCGCCTGATGCAGCACCCGGCCGCCAGGCTGCTCCGCTCAGCCGGAGAGCCACTCTGGCACACGCCCCTGGGCTCTCGTGGGAGGCAGTCTGTGGACCGGTCGTCCTTGGGTGTCTGTTTCATAGGAAACCAACTACGCGCACCCGTCTAACATGGTGGCGACCCCGTTCCGCACGCTGGTTTAGGGTCCAGTGTGCTTACATCTACGGGGTTGGTTTCCCGCAATTCAAAGTTATTATGCTTTCAGAAGCTCTTCTCACACGGGACCACCCGAAGTGTTCTTTCGTAGCCATCTACTGAGTCGGGTTTCCCGTGGGAATTAAATCATCGGCAGATAGATCCTGATGAGTCAAGAACCCTTCATCACAAACAGCCTCTTGCCATGGAAGGTTCCGGCAAAATGTAGCAACCTCACACTCAATTAGGGTGCTGGACAGGTGTTCTTTTTCGTTAGGGATTCTGCAATCTGTCCATAAGGTGGGATTGCAGGGAACTGGCTCAGTGGGGCCAACTCATCCCCAAAGGCCCCCAGCAATGAGCAGGGCTCGCCCGGTTCCAGCGCCCACGCTGTCCCCCGCCCCCGGGGTCTTTCCTGAACAGCCTCCCCCACAGCCGACTCCAGCCATCGGCGCAGCTCGGAACCTCCTGCTTTCCACCCGGACAGCAGGACAGGAGCGCCAGGGCCAGGAACACCTCCCTGTAAGTCTCTGGAATTATGCATGTGTCATCGAAATCAAACCCTCTGGAAATCACACTCTCCCCACCAGCAAAGGAACAAAGCAAACAAAAAACCAAAACAAAACCTTGGGAACCAGAAGAGGAGGCCGGCAGCTGCTGTCTGTTTATCCACAGAAGGGACGGCCCCGGCCACGTGCAAGGGTGAGTCCCCTTGAGGAAGGGACTTCCGAGTCCTCCTCGCCCACCTGCCCACCACAGCTGGCCTGTGCCTGGAATGGGGGTCAGGCTGCCGGAGCCGTCCCTTCCGTCAGAGAATAAGCGGGAGGAGGGGAAGGCAAGCCGGTCCCTGTTCCCTTCCCTCACACCTGTCTGCTCACGCCACATCGAGGAAAGAGTATCTTTGTGGAAGTCTGAAGGTTAGTCGACAGGGCTGATTAGCGTATCACCTGGCTGCTTTCCTGGATGAACTAAAAAAGTGTGGGATCCGCAGGGGGTTTGCCCTTCCAGGCCCCAGATGCCACGTCTGTCTGGAGGTGCCGGGCAGAGAAGGCGCCAGCGGAGAAACTTGTCCCAGCTGGCGTCCAGGACAGTTATTTCACCCCTTTCGGCTCCTCCAGCTGTTAAAGTTCTGGGTGTTAGCAGTTCTGCCCTGAGCTCAGACTCCTCAGCAAGTCACAAACTGGAGGAAACAGCCTGGTAGGGGCGCAGAGGCGGCTTTGTGGGCTTGGAGCAGAGCGATCCGGGGCTCCTGTGGCCTCGGGATGCTCCATCCCCAAGAGGCAGGCTGGCCGTGGCCCTGGGCCCCAGGAAGGGAGGGGGTGGGGCGGGGCAGGCCGCTGCCCTAGGGCAGCCCGGTCGGTCGGGAGGGACATCAGAGCCTGCCGAGGTTTCGGTCAAGGGCCTGCTAAGAGCTTCCCCTCCATCACCCAGGGAAGTGATTCCTGGGCCTGCAAAACTGACTTTGTTCACAGTGAGAGGAAGCTTCGAGTGCCGGAGCCCATGCCTGCCTCTCCCACTCGTGACGGGCTCTGCTGGTGGTGGTGGGGGGGCACCTGCTTTCATCCCAGCGCGGGCCCCCGCTGACACTCGGAGGCATCATTTCCACCCTCTAGGCCCCAGGTCCCTGCGTTCCCACCTTTAGTTGGGGGCGGGGCGTGCAATGGTCCCGAGGTTCTAATCCGGAGAGTTGATAACCATGTACATCCACGCATGAATGATACTCCTCATCAACCTCTACGTGGCGTGTAGGGGTGACAGGGCTTCACTCAGTTGCCCGGTGAGATGGGCCGAGTGGGGAGGGCGCTCCCACCCCCTCGGAACCTCAGAAAGGGTGAGGGGCCCTCGCAGTGCGCAGAGCAAAGGCAGAGCAGGCCTGGGACTCGGTCCCCGTCCTCCCCGGCGGAAGTGCCGGCCGGACACCACCCTGCCCAGGCCAACAATTCGAGATGGCGCAGCGGCGTTTTCCACTGCTTTTTGAACACACGTTCAAACACCGCATGGCCCCCACCCCGCCGCAAACCAGCCTGTCCGGCGGCCGCCCCTGCTGTTCGCAGCGTCTGGTCACTTGTCCTCCTTCCTGCCTTCATCTTCTCCTTTCTCTGCTCCCACTTCCCGGCAGTCAGCTGGCCATCAGTCCTCTTCCTGCTCAGCGGGGTTCAGGGCTGCCCCTACTTGCCAGTCCTCTCGTCCCTGCCGTCGCCAGGGTCCCCCACCTCCCAGCAGCCCCTGAGGGGCAACCCGATGCCTGTCCAGTCCAACTGGACAGGCCAGCCCGACCTTCCGACAGCTCCGCTGGGCCACCATCACAAACTAGGTGCCTTATGTCAACGGGCGCCTATTTCAGTGTTTGATGGGGACCCGCTGCCCAGCGCTGCTTACCGAGCGACATTAACAGCGTCCCTCAGGGCGGGGACCACGTGGCATGTGCCCCGGGGGACGGGTCCCCGGAAGCCCTCAGACATTTCTGGAGTGACCGGATACACAGGAGGGCCCTGCCTGTCTGCTCACGGAGGTCAGAGATGCTCTCCCCTCCGAACCGACATGCACACGGCTGCGTCTGGCATCCAGGGCACTTTCCAGAACAGGTCTGTGTTAGTCAGGGCTCTCTACGTTTTGAGAGATGAAAATCTCGCTTCTAAAGAACGTAAGCATAAAAAGGGAACTTACTGGCTTGTACGACTAGGAAGGCTAAATATCAGGAAGAGGTTCACTGAGCCAGGGGGTTCCCAGGGCGCACCCCCGGGTGCCTGAGCAGGGTCTGGGAGGTGGGTGCTGAAGATGCAGGGGTATTGGCACGTGGTGGGGTAGCTGGCAGGTGCTTGAAGCAAATCCTGGAGTCTGGGCTTTCACGCGAGCCCAGGACACCTGTCTGAACGGGGCAGGTCCGTCCATCTAAACCCGCTTCAACGGGTCGGCCCCTGGTGGATCCTGAGGATAAAGGCCAGGCCCTCAACCTGGGGGTGCGGGTGGGGGTGCAGGGAGGCCCTGGGTCCTGTTGCGCAGGAGGTAGACTTAGGCAGGAGCTTCTGCCTGGTGGGAGAGGCATTTTTGGGTCGCGTCCCCTCCCCCGCCCTGGTGACAAGGACTCCCTTGCTGTCAAGAGCCTGGGGCCGCCGATGGCCCTGGATAACGCCCACGGACTGGCACCAACTGGCACCAGGACCTCAGGGCTGCTTCCTGCGTCCCTCCCCACTGTGATGTCATTGTGGCTCCCCTTCAGCAACGACGCGGGATTTCCCCGCCGGCAGCCAGCCAAGAGCAGTGACGCGGGGCTGATGCAAACCTGCCGCGTTTCCGGGAGACGTGTGTCCCCAGGCCCCCAGCTGGGCCCTGCGGTGACAGAGCCACAGCAGCAGAAGTGCCACAGGCCGATGCGGACTGCGGGTTCGCCGGGGTTTCTCTGTGGTCGGAGGGGGCGCCACCGCCAGGGTCGGGGGGCTGGGCTTGGTTTGTGGTTCATTCTGCGTGTGCATCAGGAGCCCATGTGCGTGTGCACGGGGCTGTGTGTGTGTCTGGAGACCATGTGTTCATAGGTTGAATAGGCCTGTATCAGGAGCCCAGGGCACACGTGTGTGTGTGTGTGTGTGTGTGTGTGTGAGATGCTGTCAGATCAACCCAGACCATTTCCCGACAACCAATCACCGTCCTAAATGGCTGCTGGACCCTCTGCAGAGGAAGGGCTTCCAGGAGCCAGGTGTGGGCAAGGCCGCTGGAGACCCAGCTCATGGTTTGTTGTTTTTAATTAATTTATTTAGTTTTTTAGAGGGAGGGGAAGGGAGGGAGGAAGAGAGGGAGAGGATCGTCGATGAGCGAGAGAAATATCAATCGGTTGCTTCTCGCGTGCCCCTAGCTGGGGCCCAGACCGGTGCCCTGACCAGGAATCGGACCGGCGAGCTTTTGCTTTGTGGGTCGATGCTCAATCCGCTGAGCCAGGCCGGTCAGGGCCGACCCCGCCGACATTGACGAGAGCCCACTCACAGGGCCAGTCTGCTCGCCCCTGGACCAAGGCTTTGCGCTGAAGATGCAGAACAAGACGTCAGGCTCGGAGCTCCCGGCGGGGGAAGGGCAGGGCCCGGTCCACCCCAGCTCTCTCCCGGCTGCACGGGAAGGGCCCTTTCCAGCGCTCACAGCCCGGGCCTGCACCTCCCCGCCGGTGTGTCCTCCAGCAGTGCCCTGACTGGCTGCGTGACCTCGGGCAGGCGATCCACTGTCCCTGTGCTTCAGGGACAGGCTGCGAGGAGAGGATAGGAGTCCTCGCTGAGCACACAGCAGGTGCCGCGTAAGGGCCCTGGCACCTTCTTGCGACGACTACCCAGGCTGCCGCTGGCGACGGTTTGCGCCCGGAAGAGCGACATTCCAGGAGAATGGGCAGCCCCTTTCCAACAGGAACCCCAGGAAGAGGAAGAGCCCTTTCCCTGCTGGGTCAGCACGTCCCCTACCCCTGGCCCCAGCCCTCCCAGGGAGGTCAGCCCGAGAGCTTCGGCGGGGGTGCCCTCGTCGCCCCACATGAGAGGATCTGATGGCCGTGTGGAAAAACGCTCTGCATTCTTAATGTATTTTCTCCATCAAAACACGTCTGTTTTGTTCCCTCTTAAAGGGCATTCATGAGTCATCCGGCAGGAACAAAGAGGCTTCAGTCTGGAGCCTCCATGGGGCGGGGGTGGGGGGGCTGCTGGCGCAGGGTGGGCCCGGCTGGGGTCTGAAATCCCAGAACACGCTTCAGAGGTGCCCTTCAGCACCTGGGCGCCGCTGCGCTCCCGGCAGCTGGACCCCGGATGGAAACGGTGTTTGTCCCAACCCTCGGAAGAGGTAGCTCCGTGATGGGGTGGGGCAGCGGCTCTCAGCCCCTCCCCCTCGCTCTGTCGGGGAGCCCCCGCCCCTCACCCTTGTGTCCCCAGGTGGACGGGCTGCGGGTTCCTTGGTAGCTCAGTGTAGTGTTCGGCCGGGGCCCCTCCCTTCTCGGGGGCACCTCTCCAGCACTTGAACGCCACCCCCAAGTCACCCCATGAGGGGAAGACACCAAGGGCAAAGGGGCCAGACACAGGAGCAGCGAGGGGCATCCTGCGTGTCCCCGAGCCCCAGAGTCACACAGCCGGCGCCCGGGGCCTTCGACCACCGCCTCCCAGACCCACCCCGTCTGGGAGCAGACAGTCGCTGAGCAGCCCCCTCAGGGGCCGCTCGGGCACCCTCACCCCTCACCCAGACGCCAGGAGTTTCCCTTTGCGGCTCCCTCAGCCCCTGGGCCTCTTTCTACCTGACGCTTCCCACTCATGGTTCCACCGTCCCCTCTCCTGTCTGTCCGGCCCGAGAGGCCCCTGACACGGGCACAGGGTGGCCCCTGCTCCGCCACCCGGCCCAGGCTCGCGCTCTGCTCCTGAGCAAGGGCCACGCAGGACTGGCCTGGGGGACCACGCTGGCTTGGCGCGGGTCTTCCGAAAACTCTCCAAGGGCAATTGCGATCAGCTTCGGGCACAGCTTCTCGGACTTTCGGTGGTCTCCCTGAGCCCTCTCGGGAGGAGCAGGGTGGTGGGGTTCAGGATGCAGGCCGGCCAGCACGGATACTTCAGATGTTTAACACCGTGAGGCCAAGCACGGACCCGTCTGGGCAGCTGAGGAGGGGGCCGCGGGCCCAGCACAGGGAGGCTGCGGATGGGCTGTGTTTGGAAGGGCAGGTCCCGCCAGAGCGGGATGTCGTGTTTTCCCACACACCGTGCCGCCTTTGCTGCCGGCAGAGATGACAAAGCGCCGAGCATCCTGCCTGCCACCCTGGGTGGCCACTGAATCAAGGCCGTCGGGGGAACGAGGGTGCAGAGAACAGAGCTGGGGTTTGGAGAAATGTGCATTGGCATCCCCGCTCCCGCTTCCTGTCCGTGTGATTTGGGGCAGGATACTTAGGACCTCGACCCACAGTCCCTTTGCTGAAACACGGAGGCAAGAGGCTGCGTCTCACGCAGGCTTGCGGAGCTCCGGTCAGGCCCGGCGGGTCCACCATGGGCGAGTCAGTTTACGTTTTAAGTCAAAAGAAGGTGTGTGAGGATGGGTCAGACATTTTTTATGACTCTCTGCTCTACACCCCACTGTCGTGGGCTGACCACACCGGGCCCTGGTCCCGTGATGAGTGCACCAGGCACCTTATCCCCGATTTAGCTCAGGAGCTGGGCTCGGGGAGGAGAGACCCCACGGCCAGGAAGTGGCCACGCTGAGCTCCACGAGGATCCCATGGAATGCTGGCCCCGAGCACCTGCTGGGCAGAGCTCAGCCCGAATCCCGTGTCGCCCTCTGTTAGGAATGTCTGTCTGTGTGAGATTCTGAACTCTGTCCCCTCCAGCGCACAGGTAAGAGCTCAGAGATGACTCTCAGCCCTGTTTGCACGGGGCAGGTTTTTAATTGGTTTCGGTGTTTGAAGAACAAATCAGGGCAGCTCCGGTCCTTACGTGTCACGATTCTTCAGAGCTGTTTCTCGTTACAGGAAGGCAGGGTGGTCAGAGGGAAGAGTCTCGAAGACTGAGTTAGAATATTACCGATAAACAGGACGGCCTTGTGGGGTCTCAAATCAGGGGGTTCCTGACGGGGACAACTTGGGAATGCGTGGCAGCCTGGCAGGGGCCACTGCCCTCCATGGACGGACGTCCAAGGCCTCGAGAGCCGTGGTTTCCCGACTCTGTCCTGCGTTGGAGCTGCCGCCGGTGGAAGGGTGATCTGATTCCATGCCGATCGGGAGTGGAAGTCTTCTGGTTCTGCCCGGTGGGGAGAAGGCTGAGAAGAAAGGCAACCAGGGAATCGCAGGGGAAGGAATCCAGAAGGAAGCAGAGGGGCGGTGGCTGGCTGAGACGGAGGCCGTCTGCAGGCCCCCGAACCTCGAAATGAAGGTGTGAGTGAGGTTGTTCATGCCCCTTAAAAAGCAGGGCTGGAGTTTACCTCTGGATGAACAACGCAGAATCCTGGGAGGCCCAGGAGGCCCAAAGGCCATGAGCCCCTGGAGGTCATGGGACTCCCACCGGCTGCTGCAGACCCCTTTCCCCCGGACCCCAGGAGGCTCCAGGTGCCCAGCTGCTGGGAGACTTGGTGGCTGATCGCTCTCAGCCGAATCCTCAGAGAGTCCCTCAACCGAAGGAAGCCTTCTGACCCAAGGGTACACTCTCCCCGGGGTGGTCCACGTCCACTGATTGGCTCACAAAGGGGGCACACACTCTCAGTCCCCTTTTCTCAAGGCTGGGCAACTCTGAAGTGTCACCTCACTTCTAGGGCTCCCCAGGGGGTCATGAGACTGGCCGACATCTTTGTCGTGACCACATCCTGCGTCACCGTTGGTCTCTTTCCTCTGCCCCGTCTGGCCTCCTTCATTCCCTAGCAGGTGCTGACCCTCAGTGTGTCGCTAGGAAACCTGCGGCGAGACTGTGTGTGGAGCTGGACTGACTTTCTACCTGCCGGCCCTGCGCTCTTTGCAGCAGAAAATAAAATCTTGCCAATTCAAGGGTAGAGACCCCCAAGAAAATTAGCAGCTGAGCTCTCCTTAGAGACCACGGAGGCCAGAGGTGGCAGCGTGACCTGTTCAAGGTGCCGAGCAGCACCCCAGGCTTGCTAGTGGAAGCGTCCGGGGGACGGGACGTGTGCCTCCTCGGGACCGCGCACCTCCTCGGGACCGCGCACCACGGCACAGTCCGTGCCAGGGCTGAGCTCGCGCTTCCCGGGGACAGGCAGGCAAGCGCATCTTCCTGGGTTTCCTAGAATTCGGCTTCGCTCCTCCCTCAGTCCCTATTCTTCTCAGCAACAGAACATGAGATCTTGCCCCTTCAAAAGCTTTCCGGTTGACTCATGGCAAAATGACCCAGATGGTGTTTCTCTGCTCGCCACGGTCTCCCGAGGGCTCGGCTAAGGCACCCGGGGAATTTTTAGCGTCAGGGCGGTGAGGGAAATTTAGCGTTTGAAAACGTGCATGGCTCCCTTGGACCGGATCTGGGCTCAGCTGGTAGGGAAGAGCAGGCAGCTGTAGCGCAGGAGGCAAGGACTCGGTGCCCAGGGCTCGGTCAGCATCTCAGCAGGGGCCACGGAGGCCTGGCCACCATGTCCCTGGGCGGAGAGTCTGGGAGGAGGCCCCCCCATGTGGCTGCAGCCACGCCACCTGCTGCGTGATTTCTATCCTGCCCCACGTCCGCGCCCACCCACCCCATCTCGTAACAACGAGGCGCTGTGCACGGGAGGCTGTTTGAGTGAAGCCGTTCATTTTGAATTTTAACGCATTTGGTTTGCTGAGGTAAAGATGGCCCATGAAAGCAGCATGATTTAATGAAGTAAAAGTTATCTCTGCTCCCTGGCTGCAGATAGATTTATTTCCCTCTGGCGTGGACGCTGCCGAAGCCAGTGCCGCCGTGCAGACGGAGACGGCACGGTTTCTGCTCTTCCCAAGATGCGGTTGCAGCCAAACCTCCCGGGAAGATCGATCAAAGGCCATTTTTTAACTAATTGATGAATTGCTGTTGAAAGCTCATTCATTACAATGCACTCTTCGCGCTGATGGAGTCATAAAGTTACAAAGTCCCCCCCGGCAGGCGGGGCTGGAGCTGCTGCCCCTGGAGGCAGCGGGTCCTCAGGTTTCCTTCCTGCAGAGCCAGCCGGGGCTTTCCTGGAGACCTGGCCCAGGGCCCGAGCCCGGCTTCGGGGCGGAACAGCTCCGGCTGACTCCCAGGACACTCAGGTGGAGCCTGGTGTGCTTGGAGGTACCCCTGGGGGCTCTGAGTGCCAGGGCCCACAGCTGTGAAGGGTGTCTGTCCTCTCAGAGGGCCAGGGTCGTCCACAGGTGTGAAGGGTGTCTGTCCTCTCGGGGGGCCAGGGCCCACAGCTGTGAAGGGTGTCTGTCCTCTCGGGGGGGCCAGGGCCCACAGGTATGAAGGGTGTCGGCTCTGACACCTGGGGCTGGGCGTACGGCCCCAGAGGTCCGCTCAAATGGGTCTCAGCTCTCTCGCTTGAACCCCTGGGTCCGAGGCTCCCCTCCCCCTCTCTGACTGTAGCTGTCTGTCGCTGCGAAGCTGGACACTGCTGTATTACTAACATCTTGCTGCCACCCCCCCTCGTGAAGACCGGCCACGAAAGAAGGCAAAGTCCAGGGAAGGGATCCCGAGCCCCCGCGTCCACCCTCAGGCCCAGCCTGGCCCTTCCGTTCCTGCTGGTGTGAGCAGTCACTGCATGTGCGTGAGCGGCGTGGCCGTGCTGTGGGGGGAGGCTGAAGCGTCCCAGACCTTCCTGAAGTGACCGTGACAACTGCTTGTGTTACTATCGAAACGCTTCCACAGCGCTCACCACGTGCTGCGCGCTGCGCTAAGCACTTGGCGCAGGTGAAACTCAGTTCACACCGGTTATGTAAGGGGTGGGGGGAGTGCTGTGACTGCACCCATTTTGTGGATGAGAACCCCGAGGCCTACGGGCTCCGGAATGGGCCGGAGGTCACACGGACAGAGGCAGAGCTGGGTGCCCACCCAGGAATCTTGGCGCACACACTGTAGGCTAAAACACCAGTGCTCCGTCCACGGGGCCTTCCCACCAACCCTCCGGCGGGCAGGCGTAGAGAGGCCCATTCTACACGGGAAAACGGGGAGGCCCGGGGGTTAAATGACCTGTCGGGGCCCCGGGGACCCACGCTACGGCGCAGCTGGGACGCAGCCCATCTGTCTGCGGAGCCCACACACCTCTGCTGCATCGGCTGACCCTGAGAAACTAAGGGACGAGAAAATCCCCGGACGGCAGAACACGCAGCCTCATTGGGAAACTTGCTGGGACCAGCGAGCAAAGGAGGAAGCAGGGAGCAGCGCCCTCCGCAGGAGCAGGAGCGAGGCCTGAGGGCTGACGGGGGGGAGTGCAGGGCCCGGCCCGCCCACCTCGGGAAGTCCCTGCCCGTGTGTTCTGCTCTCGACCCTGAAGCATGGCTTCCAGGCCCCGGCGTCCCTATTTTTCAGACGAGAAAGCAAACTCAGAGAGAACTTGTTGAAGCCTCCCAGGGAACCGATGGGGTTTCCGAAGCTCCACCTGGTTCCGGAAACCGGAGGGT
>PVKU01006001.1:0-112152 GCA_004027475.1 Anoura caudifer
CTTGAAAAGTATTAGCAGATCTGTTTCTTTGTACTTTTCTCCAAGGGTCTTGACAAACAATTTTAACAGACTCAATTGCTACCTCATTCTTTTTCAACAAATCTGTCCCCAGCGGTTTTCACATTGAGTGGGACACCCTCCCTGTGATACTGCCCTACTTCTCCTCCTCGCCCAAGGGCATTAGCAAACACTGTGTTCTACACAATGCACATTTTGCTTGAGGTTTATGCACTAGATTGAAATTTTTCTAAAGTATCATTTTTCTTTTCCTGTGAAGTAATTGAAATAGAATACTGACACATTTATTGTTTTGAAGTTTTTATAATTTCCAAGTTAACAAGTTTGTATTTTTACAGGCATCAGATGACTGATATTTTGGGGATACATGTTATTTCTTCCCTCACTGTGCTGTGTAGAGGGTCTCTTCTCTGTTTTCATGTGAGTTATCTTTCTGTAATGGAAACCCTGACTAGTTCTGGATGAGAGGATGTGCAGTGTGATTAGGAATAAATATAAGCTGCTGCTTTTTCATCATGACTAAGGCACAGTAAAAGTTATGCATACAATGGCTCATAAATAGAGTGCCCCCACCAAGCCAATAAAATATAACAAAGCTAAATGACATTGCAGGCTAGAATTTATATGAATTGTTCAAGTGAGCCTGTCAGGGGTTTTGCAATTGGCAATACCTAGAAGCTTCATGAAAGCCAGGAAGGGGGATCCAGAAAGAACCCTATTTTTGTCATAGCTTTGGTTATATTCGTGTGTATACAGCATAGCAAAACAGTCAGCTCTACACTGATGTTACTTAAAATATCCCATAAATTGTCTTTACCCATGTTATTTTCTTCTTTATTCTATTTTGCTAATAGTTCATTTGGCCTCCAACTTTGCTGGTCTAGATCCTCTGTATTTAGTTTAAACTTCTTAGTGGGGAGGAGGACTGTTGTATTTCATCTCGAAAGGTGTTTGCAAAAGCACTATTCCCCAATCTTAATATTGTGCATTGTAAGGCTTAAAATTTGGCCTTAGACATATTCTTCCCAGACCCATGAGAACTACTACAGCTTCTCCCCTTGAGTTTTTCTCTGCTCCTTGGAAAATAGGGAGGAGAAGAGCTTTAGATATAGCAGTAGTCATTAGGATAGCTGAAGTTGCATAGGAAGGAAAGAGGATGTTAAGCAGTAGCAAGACTTATTTTACTGTGGTTATTAAAGTAAAAGTGGAGGAAGCAAGGAGGAATGCTGTTTCATTCTCAGGAGGTATTGGCGAAAGCCCTAGTTTTAAAAGAGAAAGAAACAGCCAGTTAGGTTGAAATGATTTGAAGTCCATCCCCTCACAGTCATTTTTCTGAAGCCAAGGTTATCAGTAGGGTAGAGGTGGGTATATAGCTGTTTTCCAATAAATGAACTAAAATGTCCCTTGGAACTATTACAGTAGGTGGTGCTCTTGTGCCATAACACAACTGTTTTTAGAAAGGTTTTGAAACTGGTGGCTAGTTCTAGGGCCTGTTTCCCTGTTGATCCCCTTGGATGACTGCAAGGCACACAGTTTGGATAGCATCATCTGGGTGATTTTGGTGAGAGGTTTTTCTGTCTGGAAATGTGGGGAATTCTGGTCTTTACCTTTTCTAGCTTGTTTGAGCTCTGCTTTCCAAGGAAAGCTAAATGAGAGATTTACTCAACTTTTTTTAAATTGTAGCTTTAGTCTTTATCTGAACAATATTTGTGTTGTGTGTTACCAGAGATCATATTTCCCCCATTGCCGATCATCTCTGATCCTCTAAATCAAGTTTCTTTCCATATAACTCGGGCTATTATTCTTGTTTCTTTTTATTTTCTTTTCCTTTAGCTTCAGAGAAGATGCAATAGAATGAAATAACATGTGGTAGAGAGATTGTAAGTAATGAAGGAACATGGATGAAAAATTTTGAGTTCAAATAGCAGCTAGTAAAAACTGTAGCAGACAGTGAACCCTGTTGGCATCAGCCCCTTTGCTCACTTCTTTTACTATGTAATGAGTTTCTCTGAAGTTGGTGAACAAAGGCATCCAGTAAAGTTCACATTTGGTGCTGTTGGTAGAAGCCTGGTGGAAAAGGAGAAATTTAAAGCCAAGACCTGAACACCCATTCCAGGGAGGTCAAATGTCTTGTTGCCAGAAGTTGCCGGAAACATTTAGGGGTCTCCTTTTTCAGAAGGTTTCTTGGGGTTGTCTCTATTTTGAAAGATAGTTGCTTTACCTTGTACCTTTAAGGAAGAGGCAAAATGCCTATGGGACTCTGTGTCAGCCTGGGTGTGATGGTCTGAGCTCCTGATTCCCTGTCGTCTCTGCAGGCTGCCAAGGCTCAGTGAGCACACTGGCCTCTTCTAGAGCTCCGTGACCCAACAGATCCAATGTGTGTTCCGAGTGCACTGTAGTAGCTTTTGAAATTTTTTTTATAATTAATATTTTTAGTTTGTGTGGATTTTTAAAATTGATTTAATTATCTGCCTACTTATTTATTTACATTATCTTTCTCAGTATTTAGAATGTACTTTTAATCTGAAAACATGCATTTCTTGAACATTCTTAGTTTATCTCTTTAAATATTCTTAGCTCCATCTCTTTAAGTACTGCTTCTTTTCCATCCTCTTCAGTTTCTTTTGCTCTGATGCCTTATAGATGTTTGTGGAGCTGTTCTTCATATTTCTTAACTACTCTTTCATATTTTTCTTTTTATTCTGAGTTGCAGTCTGAGTGAATTCCTAAGTGTTAGCTTCATATTTTCTGGTTCTTAGTTCAGTTCTATCCAGTCTAATGAAGTACCTTCTGTACTGAGTTTTTAGTGATAGTGACTATTCTTTATTTATATAATTTCCAATTGATTCTTTTTTAAACATCTCTTCTTATTTTAATTTTGTCTTTTTGTTTTATAATTTCTAACTTTTAAAATTATCTGAATAATCTGAGGACTTACAGCCAAAATGGAGGTGTAGGTAGACACACTGTGCCTCCTTGCACAACCAAAATAAGGAAAACAACAATTTAAAAACAAAAAACAACCTGTACTGACAGAAAATTGAACTGTATGGAAGTCCGACAACCAAGGAGTTAAGAAATATTCTTCCAGACTGGTAGGAGGGGTGGAGTTGGGTGGCTGGGCAGAGAGGGCTCTTGGCAAAGCGGTGGCTGGCGGACCCAGTAAGGTGGTGGATGATGGAGGGGCACGGCGGGCAAGGCAGCTGGCAGACCAGGTGGTCCCACATTCGCACGCAGATAAACCAAGTGAAACTGGGGAGCAAGACAGACCCTGCAACCCAGGGCTCCAGTGAAGGGAAATAAAGTCTCAAAACACAGATTGAAAACACCAGTGGGAGTTGAGGTGCCAGGAGAAACTCCCAGCCTCACAGAAGAGCTCATTGGAGAGACCCACAGGGTCCTGGAATGTACACAAATGTACCCGCATGGGAATCAGCACCAGAAGGGCCGAATTTGCTTGGGGGAAGCAGGGGAAATGAATGAAATCTGGCAGAGAGCAGAGCAAGCACCATTATTCCCTCTTGGACCCCTGCCCCACATACAGCATCACAACCCATTGACTGGGTTGCCTGGTTCAGGTGAACACCTAAGGCTCTGCTCCTCACCATGTAACAGGTGCATCAAGATAAAAAAAAAATGGTCCAAATGAAAGAACAGATCAAAGCTCCAGAGAAAATACAGCTAAGCAATGGAGAGGTAGCCAACCTATCAGTTGCACAGTTCAAAACACTGGTAATCAGGATGCTCATAGAATTGGTAGAATTTGGTTGCAAATTAGATGAAAAAATGAAGGCTACGCTAAGTGAAATAAAGGAAAATGTACAGGGAACCAATAGTGATGGCAAGGAAACTGGGACTCAAATCAGTGGTGTGGACCAGAAGAAGAAAGAAACATCCAATCAGTAAAGAATGAAGAAACAAGAATTCAAAAAAATGAGAGGCTTAGGAACCTCCAGGATATCTTTAAACATCCCAACATTGGAATTATAGGGGTACCAGAAGGGGAAGAGGAAGAGCAACAAGTAGAAAACTTACTTGAATAAATAATAAAGGAGAACTTCCCCAATATGGCAAAGGAAATAGATTTCCAGAAAGTCCAGGAAGCTCAGAGAGTCCCAAAGAAGGTGGACCCAAGGAGGAACACACCAAGGCACATCATAATTACATTACCCAAGATTAAAATGAAGGAGAGAATTCTAGAAGCAGCTAGAGATAAGGATACAGTCACTTACAAAGGAGTTCCCATAAGACTGTCAGCTGATTTCTCAAAAGAGACCTTACAGGCAAGAAGGGGCTGGAAAGAAGTATTCAAAGTCATGAAAGTCAAGGACCTACATCCAAGATTGCTCTATCCAGCAAAGCTGTCATTTAGAATGGGAGAGAAGATAATGTGCTTCCCAGATAAGGTCAAGTTCAAGGAGTTCATCATCACCAAGCCCTTATTATATGAAATGTTAAAGGGACTTACCTAAGAAAAAGAAGATAAAAAACATATACAGTAAAATGATAGCAAACTCACAATTATTAACAACCACACCTGAAACAAAAACAAAAACAAACTAAGGAAACAAGTAGAACAGGAACAGAACCACAGAAATGGAGATAACGTGGAGGGTTAGCAGCAGGGGAGTGGGAGGAGGAGAGAGGGGGAAAAGGTACAGAGAATAAATAGCATAGATGATAGGTAGAAAATAGACAGGGGTAGGGTAAGAATAGTATTGGAAATGTAGAAGCCAAAGAACTTACAAGTATGACACATGAACATGAACTAAAGGGGGGGAATGTGGGTGGGAGAGAGTGTGCAGGGTGGAGGGGAGTGAAGGGGGAAAATGGGACAACTGTAATAGCATAATCAATAAAATATATGTAAAAAATAAAATATTCTGAATATACTTATTTTGTTGGACTGTTGTACAGTATTAATTTCATCCGAAGCAAGTTAGTGGTCTGATGGCTGATTTTGTTATTTGCCTGTATTGGCATTAGATTTCTTTATACACTTTAGAACTTTGGTTTTGAATAAGATTTTTTTTTAATTTTCATTTATTCATTTATTTTCTATCACTCTTTCGCCCTTTCTGTTCACTTGTCCCTGTTTAGCGATTTTATAGTTCTGTCTCTGGCTTACATGGAACCCCTGGTCCAGAACTGCAGTGGTGCTTTAGTTACTCAAGCAATCAGGCTGCTTCATTGAATTTCTGATCACTGGGTGGTCTGTGTCCTACTCTCCTCCCAAGTCCACAGGTCCATATGAAACCAAGAACTGCCAACCTTCCTTCAGGAATGGGGGAGCCCTCCTCCAATTATCACATTTGACCCTGCCTTCAAGCAGTGACGCTAGGACTCACTTTGTTCTTTGTAGGTTATGTTTAGCTTAAAAACCTCATAGCACTCATACTTCCAGTTTTGGTGCCTATTTTTGGATCCTGACCTTAGGATGCTCAAGGCTTTAACTTCAAGGACTTATTTCTTTATGTTTCTGCCCCATGTCTATTGCACAGAAATGCTTATATTATTTTTGAGCCTGCATTCATCCTTTTAGTTTTCTTATGTTTCCTCTCTTGTTGCTGTGTGTTTGGAGTAGAGAGGATCTATTAAAGAGTGAATTTGCAGTGCCATCTTAACTGGAAGTCATGTGGGCTGAGGGTTTAAAGGAAATAAGTGAGATATTTGGTTTTACATAGTACTAAAAGCTAACCACAAAAATGCTTTTCTGTGTTAGTTCAGTGACCCTGAACATAGAGTTATTTAAACTCCTTCTGAGGCTGGCAGCCCAAAAAGATGAGTGGGATTAAGCAGGTGGGATTTATTAGGATACCATGGCTCTCTACAACAATTTTACCTTTTATTTTTCATTTGGTGGTAATTTAAAAAATTCAATTGTTTCCAAACACCCAAGTGTTAACTAAATAGTATCTTAAGATGTGTAGTGCCTGCAGTTGTGTTTGTATTGGCTCCAAGTAGCACTACTTCTAAACATTGAAAAATGAATCGAGGTGAAATGTAAATAATGTGCTTGAGCTGAATAAGAGATTGCTGTTTCACAGTGGTTCAAAAAACTATTGGGAAAATTTAGTCATCCTCAGCATATGGTAGGACCAGCAAACTTAAGAGAAGCTGCCAGTAGCTGCCAGTACCAAGTTCACCTGACTATTTCAAGTGAAGCTCAGTAACCAATATCATTGATCACACTGAGTTCATTTAGTCAATTGAAATTTTATTCATTTTGTAGATTTGCTGGGGTTGTGCTTTTGAAAATATCTGTAATTATAAAATTATAAGTACAATATATATTTTGATAGTTTTATGTTTGTTAGTATTTAACAGAATAATGATTTTAGACAATTCTAGGAAGTCTCAAGTCTTTTTCTTCAAGTTTGAGAAACTAGAATCAAAGGTAACTTAACTCTTCCTATGAGGTGTAGTAGCATTCTGTGTTTGAGTTTGATGTTTTTGCCTGGTTCACTCCTGCTCGTACTTCATGATTTTGCTTAGCTAAGGCATCATTTCTGTCTGGAAGTGTCTGACACCTTCTTGCTGGGTGGAGTGCTCCTTCTTGATGCTCCCTGCAGCACCCCATGTTTCCTTCTCTCCCAGCCCTTCCCATGAGGGATTATATTTTACCTGTTTACAGACCCTGATTTTCTCATTAGCCTCAGGTTGTATTAGAGCAAGGAATGCTGCCACCTTTTTATTTGCACGTTTTTCAGAGTTCCTGTCATAAAGTAAGTTCCCAATAAATGTGTGGGATTTTTGTTTGTTTTTGTTATTTAGTAATAAATTACGAGTGGAACAAACCAATGGTGGAAGAAGCAGAAATAATTTGGAGCTAAGTCACCAGTGGCAGAAGCAATAAAATTTCTAAGATTTTAGTATCTAATGTGCCCCTCTGCCCATTTTTTTAACTGGTCTCACCAAAAGTTCACAGTCTTACTGTCAGATAAGTGAATTGAGGACAAGAATGCAAGGAAAGTAAAGGACCACTATTTTCTTTTTAAGTAACCACTATTTTTAACAGACTGTATGCAGGAAGACTATTTCTGGAGTCCTAGTGAAAGCTCTTTGGTGCTCTGAGGGAGAACAAGGTCAGGCGTTTC
The DNA here is from genome assembly GCA_004027475.1 of Anoura caudifer. Classification (NCBI taxonomy): domain Eukaryota; kingdom Metazoa; phylum Chordata; class Mammalia; order Chiroptera; family Phyllostomidae; genus Anoura; species Anoura caudifer. Next base: position 7,116 of record PVKU01006001.1, read on the forward strand.
TAGCTTATAGCCTGAAAGCAGCTCTGTCATGATGGGATGGGACTTGGAAGCCAGGTCCAGAGAGCAGTTTTTTCCACCTGGCTGGGGACATGGGTGGAAGAAGGGAGCTCAGTAAATCCCCAGAGAGATTAGATTTCCTTAATTTTTTGCAAAGCCATCTGAAGAATGTGTGCACTCTGCACCTGGGTTGTAGTTGCCTCCGCTGATTCCTTAGATCCAGATTTTGTTTGATTGAAGTTTGTTTGAAATTATCTGCAAATTTCAGGTCTGTGTTTTTGATTAGAGTATCTCAGAGGCCAAACACTGCTGACTCAATAGGGAAAAAGCCAGCTCCTCCTAGTGGAAATTTTCTTTAAACCTCATTGTTTTAGGGGAGAAAATAACATTTGTTTCTTTAATAAGCACTTTATGGGAATAAGAATATTTATTGACTTTTTAAAAAAAATCCATGAACATAGGGACAGATTAACCAATGTTACTTAAAATTATGAACCAAAGAAACATTATTTTAAAGTAAACTAAAAATACTGGTATCAGGCTTTCAGTAAGGAAGAGGAAGAATGTTGTCAAGCTTAAGCATAGTTGAACGTAAACTTCTTAATTTTATATTTGATTATATTTCTAGAGGTTTTAAATATTTTCTGACAAGGCATTGTGTTCCAGTTGATGACATTAGTTGAAGGCTAGGTATTTGATTTGCCTTTTTTTCTTCTTCCATAAACAGTGTGTTTTGTAGCATTATATTCACAAATCTCTGGTGCTTGTTTCATAGGAGAAGTGACTTCAGTTGACTCATGCTCAGGGGAAATGGAAAAAAAAATAGTGCTCTTTAAATCAGGTTTTCACTTTGAGCAGGTTATGGTCTATATTTGGTATGTATAGACTTACCTCTCATAACTCTGGCTTACAGGGACAGACCAAAGGAAAGCAATTGTGAATTGTATTAACTCCCTTCACAAGTACCAGACAGCCATTTTTGATGCCATTCATAATGATTTTTGTTTGGATTGTTGACAATCTGGGAGCTACACAGGGTTCTGTCAACACAAATCAGTGAGAATTTTATCTTTTTATTTATTTGAATTCCTACTATGTGCCAGATACTGTGCATAGCAGTGGTTTTCAGAGTGTGTTCAGCAAACTAGGCTCTAAGCTGTCCCAGGTAGAATATGTTTGACTGCAAGTAACAGAAAATCAATCAAAGGTGGCCAAAGCCCAAAGGAAAATTCCAAGGTTGGCTACTTCATTGCCTCAGCTATGCCAGTTGAGAGGACCCAGGTCCATCTTTCTGCTTTGCTACTAGCAGTGTGTTGATCTGTCCTCTCAGACTTACCTCTCCTGGGTCCCAAGGTAACTACTGCCATTCTAAGTGTCACATGAAGACTAGTGTCTAATATGGGAAAACATGTATGTATTTAAGATTGAGAAAGACTTCCTCAGAAACCCTCCAGCCAAAGCTTGGTTCTGATTATCCAGGGTTGCATAATATCACCCTTACTTACAGTCGGTAGGAGGGCAAGTGGAAATACCATGGCTGGTCTACAGCTACTCTCAAAGTGTGGCTTGGGGACCCTTGGGTCTTCCTGAGACCTTTCCAGGAGGTTCACAAGAGCAAAACTATTTTCATAATAATCCTAAAGTTATTATTTGTGTTTCCTACTCTCAATCTCTTGCTAGTATACAGTGGAGTTATTGAGAGGTTACATGATGTATGATGATGTCATAGATCTGGCAGCTAATGAAATATGTATGGATGTATACACATTTGACAGATCCTGCCTCAGGTTTATCTATACAAATGGAACAGGAGCACACCAGCCCAGGGCTCACATTTTCTTTCCTCCTTATATCAGCAGACGGAAGTCTCAACTCTGGAGTCTTCATGGGGCCCTTGGCACCTTTGGGAGCTGGAGCCAGAGCTACAGCTACCTGGGTCTTGGTTTGAGCCTTGGTCTTGGACTTTGGCTGGCAGAGCCTGTGACCCTTGACAGTGCAGGCATGAACATGTTTCCCAAGCTTGGGATGAGCGATGTAGGCAAGTCTAATGCGCTTACAGCTGCCACCCTTTGGGAACATGGGCTTTTGTCATCTTTGGGCTTTATGAGGGCCTTGATAACTTTGGCATGTGCACTTATAGCATTGGTGTTGCCTATATCTTCTTCACGCCCTCCTGTGCTTCTTGACAAAGTACATGTTCCTTGGGAACTTGGGGTCGGTCCCTCTAAGAGACTTCTGTCTTTATGATTGGAGTTTCTTGATGCCATTTCTGTGTCATTTTGGGGACTGGTTTGCATGGTGTGATTCTTGCACTAGGCCATGTCTGCACTGAAGCTTGTGGCTCCCTAAGTACCTGAGATCAGAAGAATGTCTATATATGTTTTGGGGCTTTAAATTTTTCTGATTTTTAATTTCTAATATGGTAAATACTGATGAATATAACCCACATAAACAAAAGCTCTCAGTAATGTCCCCAGTAATGTTTAAGAGTGTAAAGGTGTCCTAGAACAAAACATTTGAGATCCACTGATCTACATTAATCAGGATTCACCCGTGGCATTGGGGAAGATCCCAGACTCCCCCAAGATTTGTGGCCATGAGATTCCTGGACAAAACTTTTTCAGTTAACAAGGGAACAACAGAGTGGTTAGGGCTGTTGGGTGGGCAACCAGCAGTGTCTGCAAGACTGTTCTGGGGAGGGGGCCTTGGTGAGGGGTATGGCAGTGATTCAGGGTGTGCTCCGGGCCCTGCCTCTGCTCTTATTGGAGTGACTTCAGGTCTGCCCTTTATTTATTTATTTTTCAAATTGTGGTAAAATGTACATATTATAAAACTTTATCATTTTAACCAAAAGTGTACAATTTGGTGGCATTGTTTACATTCACATTGTTTCACAATCATCACCACCATCCATCTCCAGAACTTTTTCACTTCCCCAACTAAAACTCAGTACCTGTTAAATACCAACTCGCCAACTCCCCTACTTCCCTAGCCCCTGATAACCACCATTCTCTCTTCTGCCTTCCTGAGTTTGAGTGCTCTAGGTTTCTCCTATTGGAATCATAATAATATTTGTTCTTTTGTGTGTGCCTTTTTCTCTTAGTGTACTGTTTTCAAGGTTTATCTATGTATGTATCAGAACTTCCTTTTTAAGACTGAATATGCCATTGTATGTATATATTCATCTCATTTATCCATTCATCAGTTGATGGACATTTGGGTTGTTTTGGCTATTGTGAATAATGCTGCTATTAATATGGGTATGCATGTATCCATTGGAGTCCCTACTTTCTTTTCTTTTTTTAAGATTTTATTTATTTTTAGAGAGAGGGGAAGGAGGGAGAAAGAGGAAAAGGAACATCAATGCGTGGCTGCCTCTCTTGTGCCCCCCACTGAGGACCTGGCCCACAGCCTACACATGTGCCCTGACTAGGAATTGAACCAGTGACCCATTGGTTCACAAGCCAACACTCATTCCACTGAGCCACACAAGCCAGGGCTGGAGTCCATACTTTCAATTCTTTTTTTTTAAAGAGTTTATTTATTTATTTTTAGACAGAGAAGAAGGGAGGGGGAAGAGAAACATCAATGTGTGGTTGCCTCTGGCACGTCCCCCTCTGGGGACCTGGCCTGCAACCCAGGCATGTGTCCTTACTGGGAATTGAACCAGAGACCATTCATTCACAGGTCAATGCTCAGTTCACTGAGCCACACCAGCCAGGGCCCCACGTTCAATTCTTTTGGATATATACATAGAAATGGAATTGCGAGAGTGTGTGGTAATTGAATGTTCAATTTTATTTTTTAGAAACCACCATAATGGTTTCTAAGGGGCTACAATATTTTGCATTCCTACCAACAATGCACAGAGGTTCCAGTTTTTCCACATCCTTACCAATGCTTGCTGTTTTCTATGGTTTTTGATAATAGCCATTCTAATGGATACAACGCAGTATCTCATTGTGGTTTTGTTTTGCATTTCCCTATTGATTAATGATATGTAGCATCTTTTTAAGTGCTTATTGGCCACTTGTGTATCTTTGAAGAGATGTTTGTTTAAATTATTTGCTCATGTTTTAAAAATTGTGTTATTTGTTTTTGTTGTTGAGTTTTAGAGGTTCTTTGTATAATTTGGATATTAATCCTTTATCAGATATATGATTTGCATAGGTCTGTCTGTTTTGTATATTGAAGTTTTACACAGGCTTAATTTTATGAAATTATTTTTTAAAATAGCTTTCAGGTTTTGTGTCACTATTTTCATTGTCATTTTTGTCATCCTAGATACTACCTATTTACCCACTGTACTGGTTTGGAAGGTATGGATGGTGGGACCTTGGTAATTACTTCAATGCTCATGATTAATTGATAATAACTACTTTATAATTTCTTACACTATTTAAAATGTTAAATATGCCTGGATATGCTTATTCATAGCTTTATAGCTTACCTCCTATTTGCCACCAAAGGAAACAATGATGATTAAATGATTTTTAAAATATTTTTTTACTGTGCCAATTTTAGCCTTTGACAGGACTTTAAAGGTACCAGATTCCTTATCATATCAGCTGAGCAGGTATTCTTTATACACTTTTGAGAAAATCTTAAAGTTGTGTTCTAAGCTGTCTCTAGATGGGATAACCATTTGAGATATAAAAGTGTGTTTCAACAGTAATGCTAATGGGGACCAGAAAATTGTAGGTTAAATTATAGAATGGATTTTTTCCATCCTGAAATTTAGTACATTAGCAGAGGGAAATAATATCACATAAGGCTAAATGAAAAGCTAGAATTGCTGTCTCATGCCATTACTGGTCACCTGTCCCAGCATTGTGGTGGAATGGACATGCTGCACAATCCCTGCCTTGGCCTGTGCCGTCTGCTCTTTGAAGCTGGGCTGCTTATCCTCAGGTGTTAACGTGGAACTTTATATAATACATCTTCATTTCTGGATGAAGGGAAATGGCTTTGCTTTGTTTTTTAAAGAATTGGAATACTTTGCCCCAGCCTGTCACCCAATTGTTCCTTCCTTCTTTTTTTTTTAAATCTTTTTTTAGACACTGCTCAAGTGTTTTAATACTTTTATTTTCTTCTTACACTCTAATGAATTGTACTTGGTGAAATCCATATTTGTTTTGATGAACATTTCCATGAAGCTTTTGAATATATCTGTTTCCTAAAGAATGGAAATTACCAAAATGGGGACCTTGTAGCTCTGAAGTATGCCTCTTTCTCACTTGCTGTACTTTGAATCTGAGCCATGTTATCTTGGCAGTTCAGACTATTTACCCTCATGGGCAAATGGATGGATTATGGTATACCTTTGTACTATGGCGATTTAACTTCATAAAGTAGTACTTAGCAAGCAACAAACCTTTTGAGCAGTATATAAATGAGGGGAAAGAAGGGCAAATGCAGTGATCCTAAGTTGACCCCATTTTGAATCAGTCTCTTTCCAGTATCTCTGATATTTGCTGGTCCTCATAGCTGGGTTCCCTTGCCACATTATCCCTCCCCCTCCTACTTCCTGCTTTCCTCTGATCATCAGGAAGCAGAGACATGAACAAGTACTTGGGAATCTTTCATGGAATAGTCATTTTCATTTGGGAGTATAGGTCTCTCTGCTCATAGGACTTTCCTAGTCCCTTCTACATAGGAATTTCTGAAGGTCACTTTATTTTCTTCTGGAAATATATATTGAGACTAACAACTTCTGTTTACTCTGTACATGGAAAAGGTAAAATCATGTTTTTGGTTCCTTAGGGCTGAGTAAATGTGCTAAAAGAGAAATACTGAAGAAGTGGAAAATAGGGATTTCTTTGTAACTTTTCCTGCCATTTGCTTTTGCTACATTAGTATATATACAGTATGTATGCAAAACACTTGTTAAAATCTGACCTTTAAGGATATGTGCCATCCACCTTTTATGTTCTTAAATAAAAGATGCTAAACAATGTTTCTTCAGTTCATATGAAATAAATATAGGCATAGATATCCATGTGAAGGCATACACACTAAGCAGAATTGTAAGAGAGTCAAGGGTTTACATTTAAGGCAATATCAGATATTTTGATATTATAACTGGGATTAAAAAATTAGTGCATTTGTGAAAAATGTTGAAATCACCATAAATCTGAAGGATCATTCTCATTTTATTTTTAAGTATATTTTATGGATTATGCTATTACAGTTGTCCCAATTTTTTTCTCCTCTTTCCCCCCCCTGCCCTGCCCACACCCTTCAGCATTCCCTGAAGCATTCAGCACACACATGCACCCAGTTTGTGTCCATGGGTTGTACATATAAGTTCTTTGGCTTCTACATTTCTTATACTGATCTTAACCTCCCCCTATCTATTTTTTATGCCTACCAATTATGCTTTTTATTCCCTGTACCTTCCCCCTTATTCTCCCCCTCTCCACTGATAACCCTCCATGTGATCTCCATTTCTGCGATTCTGTTCCTGTTCTAGTTGTTTGCTTACTTTACTTTTGTTTTTTGTACATTCAGTTGTTGAATGGGAGACGATTGTCACAATACTGCTCGCTGGCTCCTCTCTAGCCTCACTTTCCAATGAACTCTCCTGTGAGACTGGGAGTTTCTCCTGCGGATGCAATCCCCACAGTATTTTAGAACTCAAGGTTTTGAGTCTTCAGTTTCCTGGTCAACTAGCACCTCCACACCTGCATGGTCCACCACCTTGCCATGGGTCCTCTCTGCCTGCTAGGTGCCTGTCTCCACCCCTCCTGCACATCTAGATAAATGTTTCTTTAACTCCTTGATTGTCAGAGTTCCATGCAATTTGATATTCTGGCAGTTCTGTTGTTTATTGTTTTTAAATTGGCTGCTATCCTTATTTTGGTTGTGCAAGGAAGTGAAACATTTCTATCTGTGCCTCCATCTTGGCTGGAACTCCTCATCCTCATTGTATAAGGCATGCTTTTTTTTTTTTTTTTTTTTTTTGAGCTTCATGACTACTATCTCATTTTGTCTGCTTGAGCATACACCATCTCATTCTCTTGCCAGTTATCTTCCTGAATGATAAATTGGATGTCTTTCTCTCCTTGTGACAATAATCCTCTCTGGGCAAAGCAGTAGCTGTACAGCTAAGGGATGGTGGAGGCATGGGACAGGAGGGAAGAAGATGGTCAATTTATTCCTCCTCAGAGCCAGGACTGGGAAAATAGAGCCATTATTTGAGGCCAGGAAGGAAGAAGAGGACTCCATCTCTGGTTAATTCTGGTGTCTTTACCATTTTCAGAGAACTCAGTTAAAAAAATAGAAAATGCTTATCGACTATTTCAACAATTAAAATTTTTTGACCATATTCATCAAATATGTCTTGATTAGCATTTGTAAGCTATAACACTTTTTCTTTTTTTCTTTACTTTGGGGTGATATATATGTGGTAGATGGGTAGAAGTTAAATTTTTTTGGTGACTATGGAAAGTAATATCTGGAAAAGCACATAAATATGATTTATAGATGTTATTGATATCATGATCAAGGAATAGAGTATGCCATCATCTTGACAGCCATTCACGCATACCCTTTAATAGCACTTCTTCTGTACCTCTAATGGTAACAGGTGATGTGGACACTGGCCCACAGTGTCTGCAGTGTTGTGGTTGAGACGAGACAAATGCACATGGACTGCAGAAGTCCTGTGGAGGAAAAGGGACAGCACGACCACTTTGTCAAGAGGAGAGCACCGACCCTTGCCTTGACAGGCTTTTATTGGCTTTCTAATAGCATTATATCAAAGAAGGTTTTCATTCATTATGCTTAGATTTATTTTAGGTAATTACTTTTTACAGATAGCAATGGGAAGGATGTTACTGATTACTTCTTACAGATTAACAAGGAAAAAATATTGCAAATGCAAAGCAACAATAAGAGTAATTGGTCTGGTTGCACTTCAGTCCTTGGGAGAATTAGCACAGACTTCAGGAAGTTACTTTAAAGATATGCAGTAAGCATTTGCTGCCTCAACTCAGGATGAGGAAGTTTTAGCAAGAGCAAGTCACAAAGCAGCCTAGGTATAATGCAGGCCTGATTTCCCATGGGGGAACCCCTCATGGGTTTGGCTCCTGTGTGCCACCACGTGCCTATGGACTTTCCCATAGGGCTGAGCTACATTTGCCGTTGCCAGACAGATCAGTTCCCTATAAACAGGTATCCTGACTTTTTTAAGGGTAATCACTGCAGTTTAGTTTTACCTGTTTTTTGGACTTTATGTAAATGAATCATATCTTAAAGATTGGTTTATTTTCTCAACATTGTGATTGTCAAAGTAGCTTTCTGTGTGTAGTGGTTGTTCCTGACTTTATTCATTCATTCTAACCTTGATTGGCACATGGGCTGTTTTCAGTTTGGGTGTGTTTTAAATAGGGCTGCTATGAATATTCTGCTAGTACACATAAACATTTAATAAGCTTAGCATGTTCTTGAGAGAAATTTTGCAATTTGTGTAGTTTTGTGTGATTCTATGATTTGCTGTTAAAATTTGCCACCATGATTGGAGTTGATTCTTCTTGTAGTTATGTCAATTTGTGTTATATTTTGAGCTTTATATTTTATTTTACATTTTTGCATGATTAGGTACATACAAATTTAGAATTGTTACATCTTCTAGGTAAATTGAACATTTTATCATTATGAAATATTCTCTTTACCTCTACTAATACTTTTTACTCCAAAGTGTATTTGATTTCTTTGGTTAGGCTTGCATGGTTTTTTTTTTTAACTATTCTTTTTGCTTCTTTGTATTTCTATATCCTAATATTTTGTATGTGTCTTATCTTGTAACAACATATGGTTGCTTTGAAGTTCAAAACTGATCATCTTTGTTTTTCACTTGGAAAATTTAATCTATTTGTCTATTGTATAGTTATTGATGTGTTTGAATCTAAATCTCCCATCTTACTATGTACTTTACCTTTATCTTGTCTTTATTTTTTTTTGCACCAATATTGACCTTTTGGCAGTTGATTCAGTATCATTTTAAATATTAAGTTTTTCCTCTGATATCTTGGAAATTGTATACTGTCTTTTAATATTCTATTAATGGATATCTTAGAAATTATAATATGCATTCTTAAATTATTAAAGTGTAATGTTAACTCTTTTATCATACTTTTCTGGAAAATGCAACAACCTTAGAACTCTTAACTCTCATTCTCAACATACATGGTAGTGTTTATATACTTAAATTTCTATATTATTTAAAGCTGCAACAATATTATTTTATATTATAATGTTAATTAAGATATTCCCATATACCTACCATTTTTGTTGTTTTTCACTTCATCCTACATCTCTACACTTCCATCTTGGATCATTTTTCATCTAACAGACTCTTTTTAGCAGGTTTACTGGTGGCAAATTCTTTCTGCTTTAGTGTATCAGAAAGGCTTCATTTCAACTTTATTCTTAGGTAGTATTTTAGCTGAGTGTAATATTCTAGGTTGGCCTTTTTTTTTCCCCCTTTCATGACATTAAAGATATGTTTTCTGACCATCTCACTATTTCTATGTATCTTATTCATTCCTCTTTATTTTCATTGTTTTTTACTTTCCATGTTTTATTCTGGATCATTTGTTCTGATATATCTTCCAAATTCACTAATTCTGTTTTCAACTGGGTATAATCAGCTGTGAAACATGTGTGTTGAATTCCTAATTTCAGTTATTTTGTTTCTGAGTCCTAGAATTTCTACTGTATTTTTATTCACCCTCAGGGTCAGTTTTTATAGTTTTTAGTTTCTTGATGAAAATTTGGCTTTTATCTTCACAGGCACCCTCCTAATTACTTTATAATTTTATCTAGTTTTTAAATATATATTCATTTTTGTTATTTCTATCATTGACATTATTATAGATGTCCCCATTTCTTCCCCTTTGCCCACCTCCTCACAGCCCCCACCCCACTGACCTCTGGCTATTACCACACTGTTGTCTGTGTCTATGGAACATGCATACTTGTTCTTTGCCTACTTTTACCTCCTTTATCCAGTTCATCCTTCCCCCTCCACACTGACAGCTGTCATCTGGTTTCATGTGTCCAGGCTTCTGTTTCTATTTTATTCATCAGTTTATTTTGGTCATTAGATTCCATATACGTGGAATCTAATATGGTATTTGTCTTTCTCTGACTGGCTTATTTCACTTAGCATAATAATTTCCAGGTCCATTCATGCTGTCTCAAAAGACATAAGTTCCTTCTTGTTTATGGTTGTATGTTATTCCATTGTGTAAATGTACCACAGGGTTTTTTATCTGTTCATCTATTGATGGGCACTTGGGTTGTTTCCATATCTTGGCTATTGTAAATAGCATTACTATGAACATAGGGGTGCATATATTCTTTTGAACAGATGTTTTGGGATTTTTAGGCTATATTCCCAGATGTAGGATTGTTGGGTCAAAAGGCAGTTTCATTTTTAATATTTGGAGGCAACTCCATACTCTTTTCCACAGTGTCTGCACCAGTCTGCATTCCTACCAACAAGTGCACTAGGGTTCCCTTTTCTTCACATCCTAACTAGCACTTGTTGTTTGTTGATTTATTGATGGTAGCCATTCTGGCATGTGTGAGGTGATATGTTGTTGTGGTTTTAATTTGCATCTTTCTGATGATTAGTGACATTGAGCATTTTTTCATGTGTCTACTGGATATCTGTATGTCCTCCTGGGAAAAGTGTTTATTCAGGGCCTTTGCCCATTTTAAAAATTGGATTGTTTGTCTTCCTGGTGTTGAATTGTGTAAGTTATATATTTTGGAAATTAACCTCTTATCAGATGTGCCCTTGGCAAATATGTTCTCCTATACACTGGGTTTCCTTTTCTATTTGTTAATGGCTTCTTTTGCTGTGCAGAAGCGTTTTAATTTATTGTGGTCCCATTTGTTGTGTTTTTTCCTTTACTTCCCTTGCCCTAGGAAACATACTGGCAAAAATATTGCTACAAGAGATATCCAAGATTTTACTGCCTGTGTTTTCTTTTAGGATTTTTATGGTTTTGTGACTTAGATTTAAGTATTTTATTCATTTTGAATTTATTCTTGTGTAAGTTGGTTGTCTGGCTTTTTTTTTTTCCTTCATGTACCTGTGTAGTTTTCCCAACACTATTTTTTTTAAGGAACTGCCTTTACTCCATTATGCTCATGCTGCCTTTTTTTTTTTTTTTTTTTTTTTTTTTTTTTTTTTTTTTTTTTTTTTTTTTTTTTTTTTTTTTTTTTTTTTTTTTTTTTTTTTTTTTTGGTCAAATATTCATTGACCATATAGGCATGGGTTTATTTCTGGGTTCTGCTCTGTTCCATTGATCTAAATGCCTATCCTTATGCCAGTACCAGGCTGTTTTGATTACAGTGTCATTGTTATACAGTGTTATATCAGGTATTGTGATCTCTCCACCTTTGTTCTTCTGTCTCAGAATTGCTGAGGCTATTTGGGGTCTTTTTTGATTCCATGTACACTTTTAAAATATTTGTTCTAGATCTGTGAAATATGCCATTGGTATTTTACTAGGAATTGTGTTGAATCTATAGATTACTTTGGGTAGTAATCAATAGCCATTTTAATCATGTTGCTTCTTTCAACCTGTGAACGCAGTGTATTCTTCTACTTATTTGTTCTTCCTTATTTTCCTTCTTTGAGGTCCTAAAGTTTTCCAAATAGAGGTTTTTTACCTCCTTAAATAAATTTATTTCTAAGTACCTTATTTATTTTTGGTTGCAATAGTAAATGTGATTGTTTTCTTAGTTTCTCTTCTTGACAGTTCATTATTGGTATATAGAAATGCCACTGATTTGTGAATATTTCACGTTCTGTAACTTTGCCAAATTCATTTATTAGCTCTGCTAGATTTTTGGTGACATCTTTAGGGTTTCCTATGTATAATATGTCATCTGCATATAAAACAGTTTTCTTCTTTCCTATTTGGAAGCTTTGGTTAGGATTTCCAGTACTGTTAAATAAGAGTGGTAAAAGCTGACATCCCTGTTTTGTTCCTGATCTTAGGGAAATGTTTTTAGTTTTTTTGCCCATCGAGTATGATGTTAGCTGTGGGTTTGTCATACATGGCCTTTATTACTTTGAGGTATGTTCCCTCTTGTCCCACTTTGCTGAGAGTTTTATTAATGTATTTTCTGCATCTGTTAATATGATTATATGGTTTTTATCCTTCATTTTGTTTATGTGGTGTATCACGTTTACTGATTTGTGGGTATTGTACCGACCTTGCATCCCCAGAATAAATCTGACTTGATCATAGTGTATGGTCTTTTTAATGTATTGCTGAATCTGGTTTGGTAATATTCTGTTGAGGATTTTAGTTAGCATCTCTGTTTATCTGGGATATTGTCCTGTAAATTTTTTTCTTTGTATTTTTTTGTCTGATTTTAGAATTTGCATAATGCTGGCCTCGTAAAACAAGTTTGAGAGTTTACCCTCCTCTTGAATTTTTTGAAAGAGTTTAAAAAGGATAGTTGTTAGTTCTTTGAATGTTTGGTAAAATTCACATATAAAGCAATCCGGGCCAGGGCTTTTATTTGTTGGGAGTGTTTTGATTATGGCTTCAGTTTCACTAGTTGCAGTCTGTCTATTCAGATTTTCTGATTCTTCTTGATTCAGTTTTGGAAGATTGTGTATTTCTAGGAATGTATCTGTTTCCTCCATATTATTCAATTTGTTGGCATGTAGTTCATAATATTTTACAATCCTTTGTATTTCTTTGGTGTCTGTTACTTTTGTTTCATTGTTGATTTTATTAATTTGGTCCTCTTTTTCTTGAAGAGCATCTGTTTAAAAGTTTGTCAATCTTGTTTATCTTTTCGAAGAATCGGCTCTTGATTTTATTGATCTTTTGTATTTTTTTACACTCTATTTCATTTATTTGACCTATGACCTTTGTTTTAAAGTCTATTTTGTCAGATGTAAGTATTGCTACCTCAGCTTTTTTTCCATTCCCATTTGCATGAATTGTATTTCTCCATCCATTTAATTTTAGTCTTTGTGTATCTTTCGTTCTGAGGTGGGGCTCTTGTATACAGCATATTTGTAGGTCTTGCATTATTATCTATTCAGCTACCCTATGTTTTTGATTGGAGCTTTTAAGCCATTTACATGTAAAGTGATTATTGATGGGTATGTATTTATTGCATAGTATTTTTTTAACTCCGTTCTCTTTGTTGTTGTTTTTTTTTCCCTTCTAATTTTTAATGCAGGCCCTTTAACATTCTTGTAATACTGGATTGGTGATAACTAACTCCTTTTGCTTTTTTGTGTCTGGGAAGTCTTTATTTCCTCTTCAGTGTTTTTTAAAAATATATTTTATTGATTATGTTATTAAAGTTGTTCCATTCCCCCCTTCATTCCCCTCCACACTGCACACCCCCTCCCACCCACATTCCTCCCCTTCAGTTCATGTCCATGTGTTACCAGTTCTTACCTTTTACATTTCCCACACTATTCTTGCCCTCCCCCTGTCTATTTTCTGCCTACCATCTATGCTATTTATTCTCTGTACCTTGTCCCCCTCTCTCCTCCTCCCACTCCCCTGTTGCTAACCCTCCATGTGATCTCCATTTCTGTGGTTCTGTTCCTGTTCTAGCTGTTTGCTTAGTTTGCTTTTGTTTTAGATGTGGTTGTTAATAACTCTGATTTTGCTGTCTTTTTACTGTTCATATATTTTATCTTCTTTTTCTTAGATAAGTCCCTTTAACATTTCATATAATAAGGACTTGGTGATGATGAACTCCTTTAACTTGACCTTATCTGAGAAGCACTTTATCTGCCCTTCCATTCTAACTGACAGCTTTGCTGGATAGAGCAATCTTGGATGTAGGTCCTTGCCTTTGATGACTTGGAATACTTCTTTCCAGCCCCTTCTTGCCTGCAAGGTCTCTTTTGAGAAATCAGCTGACAGTCTGATGGGAACTCCTTGGTAGGTGACTGTCCCCTTATCCCTTGCTGCTTCTAGAATTCTCTCCTTCATTTTAACCTTGGCTAATGTAATTATGATGTGCCTTGGTGTGTTCCTCCTTGGGTCCACCTTCTTTGGGACTCTCTGAGCTTCCTGGACTTCCTGGAAGTCTATTTCCTTTGCCAGATTGGGGAAGTTCTCCTTTATTATTTGTTCAAATAAGTTTTCCACTTGTTACTCTTCCTCTTCCCCTTCTGGTTTGGATGTTGGAACATTTAAAGATGTCCTGGAGGTTCCTAAGCCTCTCCTCACTTTTTTGAATTCTTGTTTCTTCCTTGTTTTCTGTTTGGTTGTTTCGTTCTTCCTTCTGGTCCACTACATTGATTTGAGTCCTAGTTTCCTTCCCATCACTATTGGTTCCCTGTGCATTTTCCTGCATTTCGCTTATTGTAACCTTTATTTGTTCACCTAATTTGTGAGCAAAATCAATTCTGTGAGCATCATGATCACCAGTGCTTTGAACTGTGCATCTGATAGGTTGGCTATCTCTTTGTCCTTTAGATGTATTTGCTCTGGGGCTTTGATCTGTTCTTCCATTTGGGCTTTTTTTTTCTTTCTCTTTTTTTTGGGGGTCTGGTCATGCCTGTTACAAATGAGGGGCAGAGCCTTAGGTGTTCACCAGGGTGGGGCAACCCAGTCACTGGGTTTTGACATTGTATGTTGAGGAGGGGTCAGAGAGGGAACAATGGTGCTTGCTCTGCTCTCTCTTGGATTTCATTCCCTTCTGCCGCTTCCCACAAGCAAACTGAGCTGCTCTGGTGCTGATTTCCGGGCCGGTGGGCTTGTATATGTTATAGGACCCTGTGGGTCTCTCCAACAAACTCTCCTGTGAGATTGGAAGTCTCTCCTAGCACCTCAACCCCCACAGGTGTTTTCAGTCATTGTTTTGAGGCTTTATTTCCTGGCACTGGGGTCCTGGGTTGCGAGGTCTGCCTCACTCCCCGTTTTTGCTTGGTCTATCTGCGCGCGAATGTGTGACCATGGTCAGCCAGCTGCCTTGCGCGCCTCACTGGGTCTGCCTGCTGCCACCCCACACCCGGGGTCCACCATCCACCGCTTTTTCCTCCCATGACCCCTCTTCCCCCAGCTGCTGACTCCGCCCCTCTTACATCTGGATGAATGTTTGTCGGACTTCCATACAGTTCAGTTTTATTTCAGTTCTATCTGTTTTTTGTTTGTAAATTTTTATTGTCCTTAATTTTGGTTGTGGGAGGAGGCACAGTATGTCTACCTATGCCTCTGTCTTGGCCGGATGTCTCCTCTTCAATTTTAAATGATAGCCTTGCTGGGTAACGTAGTCTTGGTTGTAGGTCCTTGCTTTTCATCACTTTGAACATTTCATGCCAGTCCCTTCTGGTCTGAAATGTTTCTGTTGAGCGATCAGCTGACAGTCTTACGGGAGCTCCGTTTTAGGTGATTACCTGCTTTTCAGTTGCTGATTTTACAATTCTGTTTTTGTCTCTAGTTTTTGCCATTTTAATCAGGATGTGTCTTGGTGTGGACCTTTTTGGATTAATCTTGTTTGGGATTCTGTGTTTCCTGGACTTGTGTGTCTTTTTCTTTCTTCAGGTTAGGGAACTTTTCAGTCACTGTTTCTTCAGGTAGGTTTTGATCCCTTGATCTCTTCTTCTTTTGGTATCTCTTTGATGAGGATGTTATTACACTCGTTGTTGTCCCAAAGTTTTCTTAAAGTATCCTCATTCTTTTATATTATTTTTTCTTTCTCTTGCTCTGAATGGGTGTTTTTTTTTCTACCTTGTCTTCCAAATCACTGATTCAGTCTTCTGCTTCATCCAACCTACTTTTTATTCCTTCCAGTGAATTGTTGATGTGTGATGTGATATCCTTTGTTTCCAACTGGTTCTTATTTATGGTTTCTATGTCCTTTTTCACGTTGTTGTAGTTCTCACTAAGTTCCTTGAGCATCCTTATAACCTCTACTTTGAACTCTATATCTGATAGATTGCTTGCCTCTATTTCATTTAGTTCTTTTCCTAGAGATTCCTCCTGTTCTTTCATTTGGGGCCTGTTTCTTTGCCTCTCCATTTTAGGCATCTCTTTGCATTTGTTTCTACGTATTAGATATATCTGCTATCTCTCTCAGTCTTTGTAGGGTGGTCTTATGTAGTAGCGTCCCGTGTGACCCAGTGGTGCAGTCTTCTTGATCTCCTGAGCTAGGTGCTCTAGGAATGTCCCTTGTGTGGTTACGTGAGTGCTCCTATTGTTACTGAGTCTTGATTGCTGTTGGGCTGTTCATTTGTGGGATCTTCCCTCTGGCTGGTTGACTGTGAAGCTCAACCCCTACTACAGTATGCGAGCTACTGTGCAGGTGCTGCTGCAGTCTTCCTTTGGATATGCTGTTTTTAAATTTTGTTGGATCGTGCTCTGTTGTTGTTTGAAGCTGGCCACTTGGTGTGTCGGTCCTGTCCTCTTTAGGAGGGTCTCCAGCACTGGCCAGTGTCAGATGCCCTTTGTTCCTGTCCCTCCTCAACCTGCTTGAAGCTACAAGTGAATCATTGTTTCTGGCTGCCTCTGCTGGGCCTGGCTGCACATGGGAAGGACCATGCTGTGTTCCAAGGCCAGCTTCTATCAGCACTAGGCTCTGGGGTGGGCCAGCAGACCTCCCAAGGAACCCCAGGATCCACTCTGCCTACCTCTGCCCACCAGCTGTTTGCCAGGCACAGTCATTGAAAGACCCTCTGGCGGAATTGGGAAGATGGGGCTAGTGGATCGCCCATGAGGGTGATGTGTCATTCTGACTTCAGGGAAGGCAGTGAGTGTGATCCCTTGCCTCAGAGCCACATGATTGAGTCTGTCCTCAATTTTTTTGATCCCAGCATGGTGCAGCCCCTATTAGGCAGGTGGGGCCTCTGGAACCCATAGTTTAGGTCTGCTGGAAGATAGGATATTGTTCCTGTCAGATCTCTTGTAAGGGGGAAGCACAAGTCAGGTTCACAGGAGAGTGGAGGGAGTGGCCCTACCCCAAAGCCAGTCACTGACAGTCCCTGAGTCTGCTCAAATTTCTACACCTGGGTTATAACACTGACTACTCAGCCTGGCTTAAGATCTACCAGGTGGAGTGGGCTGGATTCTAGAGGGTGGGGTAATTGCCTTCCTTCAGGCTGATGCTACTTGAAGAGATTGCTTTGCTCAAGTAAGATGGTACCATAGTATCTGAGACTGACTCAGTGCCAGGATCCTGGCAGCTGTTCCCCTCACTCTTTCCCCAGAGCCACAAACCCCAGACTCTCCTCAGGCAACTTCAGGCTGCACTGCCCTCCCTCTGCCAGACAAAGCCCAAGGGTAAATGACTGCTAGTGAAATTTTGCATGTTTTGGACCTTTAAGAGGGTGCCTGCATCTCTATGAATTCTGCCTCTCCTTGGCAAACAGAAACTTAGCTGGTTTTCACAAGTGGATGCTATGTGGGTACCTCCTTCTGGCTCTGGTGCTCTGGGTTGGGGAGCCAGGTTTAGGGGTTAGGCCCTACACTTCTCAGGGGGAACCTTCACAGCTAAGATATCCCTCTGGTACCTCAACCACCTCCCATAAGAGTGGGGCTAGCCTCTTTAGCATCTCAGTACTCCCTACCAGTCTTGATGTGGCTCCTTCTGCAAATCTTTGGTTATAAGGCTCTTCTTCAGCTAGTCTTTAATTGGTTTTTCAGGGTGATTGTTCCCCAGTTTAGTTGGATTTCCAGTTTGGTCCTGGAAGGTAGTAAGTGTAACTGCCTACTCCGCTGCCATCCTGAAAAGTCTACATTTTGAACTGTCTGGATCATGGCTCTTTTTGTTTTTTTGTTGTTTGGGGGGGCTTTTGTTCATGTGTTCTTCCTTTGTGCTCGATTCTCTTTAATTAGGTAATTTTTACTGCACTTGAAAAATTATTCTTAGAAGTAATTAGAAAATTTGGATGATGTTGTCTTCCTCCAGAGATGATTGCCTTTGCATCTCCAGGTACCTGGCAGCACTACAAACCTAGGACCGACCACCTTAATTCATTTTCAGTTTCATACCTACATATAGTGTCTATCTGGGCTGCTTCACTTCTTTGTCACCCATAGTCTTGGTGCACCCGAATGGCTCCCAACCCTGAGTGTGGAGTGGTTTACTGGGACCTCACTTTGGCAGGCATGGAATCCTATTTTCACTCTCTAGGAAGGCTTTCAAAAGAACTGCTTTGCCTTCTAACTACCTGTTTAGCATCAGAAATGCCTGCCTAGGCCTGTGCAACTATATGTTCTCTAGTAATTTCACATTATTTTTCTGATTTTTTGATAATATTTGAATTATATTTTTATATTTCATGTAGCTTTATATAATAACTTTAAGCAAGGTTGATATTATTATTTTAAGTAGAATTGATACTGGATGCAGTTTTAACTATGTTTACATTAAATATCTCCTGTACCATACTTTTGATTACCTATTTTGGTTAATCAAGAGAACTTATTGTAGACTTTCACTTCCAGCTGTTTTATAGTGGCTTAGAGGAGCCAGGTGAAACATCTTTTAAAGAAATTGACGCAAAGGTACTCAAGATTCAAAGTGTTAAGATTCTGGAGAGGGAAGAGTACTTAAGTAGTTACTGAGCAGACATTCTGCAGCAGCTTTTCACCCTCAGGTCATTTGCCATTTCTTGAGAAGCTGGGACAGAGCTAGAACCCAGAAGTGGTCCTGTGCTGAACAACTTCATGGGGCAGTTTCACAGGGTTGGAGACCTTCATTGGAGTTCCAAAGGAAAAGACTGTTAGTCTGACTACCTGAAGATGTACAACTTCTGTATATTAAGAAATATAAAAGTAGGAGAATGCATAAAATTAAAAAAATTACCATTTTTCCACTCCTAATGGATCGAAAATGATCACCAATAGATTCTAAAGCCATTAGCAAAAAGGCTAATGGTGAACTTGATGATAACTGGATTACATTGACAGTACCTGAAACCGCTGGTCATTTTCAAAATTAATGGTACCTGAAACAAACAATCAAACATTATGTACCTCCAGATTTGATTCAAAGTACACAAAGCCACAAATGAAATATTCTTGTAAAAGAATTCACCCTGAATCTAATGAAACCTACAGATCTAGCTATCAGTTTGTAAGCCATACTGGGTATAGCAAAAATGTTCACACCAAAGGAATGTAGTCAGCCAAATGCCTAAGTGTGAGAGATTCTTTAGGTCAAATGTGCTGGGTTTTCCAGGGAATAAGTGATATGAAAAAGTTAAAAAGATAAAGAAGGGTAATTGTTACAGAAGAAGACCCTTTTATACACTTTGGTACAGATTAAAGGAGAAATATGAATATTGACTATATGCAATGTGTCTATCTTATTTGGATCAAATATACACAATGAAAATATAAAGGGAAATTTTTAAGAAATTTGAACATAGAGGGGTGGTTAGATGATTTTATTGGGTGTGAAAGAGCTATATTGTAATTAAGGTTTTTTTAAAATCCTTATAAAAAAGAGATTCTGAGTATTTTGTGTATAGTGGTATATCTGTGATTTGCTTAATTTTTTTTGAAGATCTTATTTATTTTTTTCTTTTAGAGAGGGGAAGGGAGGGAGAAAGGGAGAGAACTATCAATGCGTAGTTGCCTCTTGCATGCCCCCACTGGGGACCTGGCCCACAACCCAGGCATCTGCCCTGACTGGGAATCAAACCAGTGACCTTTCAGTTCAGAGGTTAGTGCTCAATCCACTGAGCTACACCAGCCAGGGCTGTGATTTCCTGTGGAGGCAGGCAGAGCCCCATCTGTCCACCATGGATGAGAATCAGACTACCAAGACATGATCTGCTTGGGGAGGAGAGGTGGCCAATCTCTCACAGGAGAAGGGCCAAGAGCCCCTTCCTCAATGGTTTTTATTAGGTTCGTAATACACAGGAATACAGGTAAAGCTCATCAATCATTGTCAGGTGGCAAGGATCAAACGATAGATAACATTTCAAAGAACTCTGAGGGTTTAATTGAGTCAGGGTCTGTCAGCTAAGGGGTTACAAAATTTTGGGAGACAAACTCATTTCCTGCTCAGACCCTTATCATTTAAATGTGAGCACTCTTAGCAAAGCAGGTTTCACAGGACTTTACTAATTCTTTCTTATGCCCAATCACCTGGGCAGCTTAAGCTAGCCAGCACAGAACTGCGCTGCCCTCCATCATAGTTTCAGGCTTAAGTGGATTAAGACCAGGAAGCAAGAGACAAGGAAAACTCCCAGATGGATTGAGGACTCAGGCTATGTCAGGATAGCCAGGGGACAACGGTCCATTACCCACTCTTTGCTGCAGCCCCCCGAGTCCTTCCTTGAGGGCCTTTTAAGTGGTCGTGCCTGTCTTAGGCGACCCCTCCTTTGAGGGAATCTTACCTGTCATTGACTAACTGACCAAGCATTGGGGGCCAGTTATGGATGAAACAGAAGCAGCGCTCCTGCCAGGGAGATAAGCTTTGTCTCCTTCGTGGCTTACAGTCTGAAGGTCACTCACTCAGCCTTAGCCATGGTGGGGTTGCAACTCCTGAAACCAGGCAGAATGGTTCCCAACAATTTCCTTTAAATGTGGAAAATTTTAATAATTGTTTGAACTGGTTAATGGATACATAGTGGTTTATTTGGTTGTTTTCTCTACTTTTTGGTATATTTACAAATACTCATTGACTAGGGTCAAAAAAAAAAAAAAAGGATCAGAAATAAAATTTCACTTGTACCACATAGCCTCTTTTAAGTGAGAACATTATAAGCTCCTCTCCTTATTGGGTGAATATCTGCTGTTTATGAGTGGTATCAGACAATGAGACATAAACATTCATTTTATTTTTATACTGTATCTCCTAGTTCTTTTAGATACATGTAGTTCCCCCATTTCTAAGGAAGCACATCATAGTCTCACTAAAACTATGGAAAGGAAGAAGGGTAGTTCTGGAGAGCAAGAATGGGTGCATATATTTCAAAAGAACAGGAAAAGTGTATTAGGTGGGCTAAAACTACCAATATCCACTACCTTTCACTTGTTAATAGTCAGAACATTCAAACCTGCTTTCCACACAGAGAATTTTTAAAACACTTCCAACTAATATAATTTAGCTCTTTCTTCCTTAAGAAAGGGTGATAATCCCAAGTAATTCCTGTTTAATGCACCTAGCTTCAAGTCCAGGAGTTCTGGATAATGTTAGTTCCTCTTCCTATATCTGTTGTATTCTGTGAATTACAGACTTTAGAAAATTTGTGCTAATAATATACTCGCTATGCAGTAGTAGGAGAGACAAAAATGAAAGAGAAGGGAGTTTTAAAAAATTATATGACATAGCAAGCAAGACATATACAGACAGTGTCCAAAAACCTCACTCATGCATTTGGACCAAGCAGGCATA
Organism: Anoura caudifer; assembly: GCA_004027475.1. Taxonomy (NCBI): domain Eukaryota; kingdom Metazoa; phylum Chordata; class Mammalia; order Chiroptera; family Phyllostomidae; genus Anoura; species Anoura caudifer. The sequence goes on from PVKU01006001.1 coordinate 28,467, forward strand.
ATTTGCACATGATGATAGAGTGCTGCTGGGCACACCCGGCTTTGTGGCCTGGAAGATCAGCACAGTTAGTGAGGCCTGCCATAGGCTTTTCCCAGAATACAGATCTTTCACATGCACTTTAAATGGTATTGGATCTGCTCAGTCAAAAGAGCTGAGCAGAAGTGTGCTTCTGCATGGACCAGCTGTGCGGTAACTAGTGCACTGCGCCCTACCCGTATTTTCACGTTGCGAGGCAAATGGGTAGAAGCAGATGCTTCTATCCTGTGCAGTATTTGTTGCCTTCAGAATCCCAGAGGTATTAGCCGAGCACTTTGCCTCTTAGCAGGTATAAAGCACACAATTATCATTTACTTTATTTTTGGCCATTCCTACTAGAGGAGTTATAATGATCCAGGGACTCTGATTGCAGGAATACCTCATTAATTTGTATTACCTTCTCGTTCCATGGGCTTTTGGTTTCCAATCCCCTAATATGAATAGGAGTTCCATTTCCATTTTCCCTGATTTGGGCCAGTAACCAGTTCTAAATTCCCTTTCTTTCTCCAAAGGTGTGTTGACTGTAGCCAACTCTCTGGTATCAGTTTATATCAGGTACTGTGTCAGTTTCAGGCTATGTCAGTTGTTTGTGTTCTTTAACTGAAAATCAGAGAAATCAGCAGTGGTCAATTTAAGGAGAATGAAAGGGCAAAAACAGAATTTACTGGAAGGCTTCATGATAGCTAATAAAATTCAAGAGAGAGCTAAAAATCCATGCCTTGTTAAGCACATAACATAGGGTAGCTCCAGGGATCTAGATGAAGAGTCTTTGAATGACTTAGTTTCCATCCTTATGTCAGTTACTCAAGATTCAAATTCCCAGCAGAGCCTGGTTTGCCTAACTTGAATCATCATCCCACCCCTTGGCTGATGACACAAGGTGACTTTATTAATAGATGCACCAAAGACTTGGGGAATAAAGGAGAAATACTTTCCTAAAAGAAAATAAGGTGCTATACTCAAAAGAAGGGAAGAGGAATGCTCAACAACAGATGTCCATTCCAGAGTATTAAGTCAGTGTTTCTCACTGGGGAAGACCATTTGTCTTTGTGAGCTGCTGACCCAACGCATTGTAGTATGTTCAACATCCTTGGCTACGGGTCACTAAATGCCGGCGGCACTCCCACCGCTATCATCACACCCAAGGCACCACTATTTCCTGAGCACTGCCATCTCCTCCTCCCCCTCCCCACTTACCTTCCCCAGATGAGCTGTGGAATAGAACATCAGGACCACTGCACTGCCTGATCCCTAAAGCTGTTTTCGTTTAAAACAATTGGATGTATTTTCATTGCTAAGCAAAAGGTTTTTTGGAATTTGTTATACTAAAATAATGTTTATTTTCTATCAAAAAGTTATTCAGTTTATTCCAGTTATAAAATAAGTGATGAGGATATAATATACAGCATAGTGACTATAGTTAATAATACCATATTTCATATTTAAAAGTTGTTCAGAGAGTAAATCTTAAAAGTTTTCATCACAAGAAAAAAACTTGTAACTGGTGATGGATGTTAACTAGATATTATGGTGATCATCTTATAATAAATACAAATGTTGAATCATTATGTTGCACATCTGAAACTAATATGTCAATTATATCTTAATTTAAAAAAATGAAAAAAAGTTCTTTTATTCACTGTCTCCAAATATCCAAACTGATGAGGACCATGTGAAATATATAAAAGAAATTCATCAATTTGTTTCTTCAGTTTAGCTCTTTATTTAAGGGCATCGACTTTAGAACCAGACTCTGTGAATTCAAGTCCCACAATCGTAGCTCTGCTATTTACCATCGGTCACTTCCTTCGAGCTTTTGCATAATCTTACTTTGGACAATTACATAATCTCTCCATGCTTCTGTAAAATGATGATACTTATATCTATTTCATAGGGTTGTTATGAGGATTAAATTAGCTGGATGCATAAAGTGTTTAATATATTCCCAAGAGCATAGTAAATGTGTACATGTAAAAGCTGTTATATTTCTAAAATGGGATGTTAATAATTAAGTTTAATATAGGTAACATGAGAATACCTTAATTTTGGGGGGTGGGAGCTACCTTTTAAAAATTAAAATGCTTTATCTGGAAAAGTATTTCATTATGGCATTTAGCTCATAACCATACTTTGAAAAATATCAGTGAATTATTCATTCCTTCATTTAGTATTTATTGTGACAATTCTAAGAAGAGGGAATTTACATACTAATTCCCTGGAGGAAGTAGTAACCAAGTAAACAATAAATGCCAGGGTAATTACTAATGTAATAGCTGTGGAGGAGTCAGCAGAAAGGGCTGGAACCAGGGAATGATTTGTCATGTTGGTGGCACAGGGTAAAGACCTGGCCTGGATGGACTGTGGTCCACTGGGGAGAGGCAGTATGGGAGTGGGGAGGGTGTGCTGGAGCTCTGGTTTTCGGGGCCTTAGAGACTCTGGTAAAGTACTGGGATTATTTTTATTTTTTTATTTTTTATTTTACAAGGAGTTAGGATTTCTTTGCAAGACAGCTATGGGGAGTGGTATTTAAGCAGGAATGTGCTGGGTCAGATAATGCATTTGGGAAAGAGTTGTTTTTGTCAGTTGTGTTAAAAGAGTTATTTTTTCTCACTGAGAATGAATTGTAGAGGGACAGGTCGGACCAAGTAGACTTCAGGGAAGACATGGATGGGAATGGGGTAGGATGGAGGCAGTAGAGGTGAAAAGAAGTGGAGGAAATCAAATCAAATCATACATATAGGCATACTTCAGAAATGTTGTTGGTTTCCTATCGGACCACAGCAATAAAGTGAATATCTCAATAAAGCAAGGTCTCACAAATTTTTTGGTGTCCCAGTGTATATAAAAGTGATGTTTATGCTGTACTGTAGTCTATTACGCATGCAGTAGTATTATGTCTAACAAATGAACATTCCTTAATTAAAAAAACACTTTATTGAACCACCATCTGAGCCTTCAATGAATCATAATCATTTTTGCTGGTGGAGGTCATGTCTTGATAACAATGAAAGTGAAACCTCTGAAAGTGCAGTAAAGTGGAGCGCCTTAAAACGAGGTATGCCTGTATTTATTCTGGAGGTAGAATGGACGGATATTGGTGATGACTTGGCTGAGGAGGACAGTGAGAGAAAGGAAAGAATCACTTTTGGCTATTGTGTACCATTTGACAGTATGCGTATATTCCCTCTGCTACTAAAGCTTTTTTTTTTTTTTTTTCACTTTAACATGAACGTTTTTAAACTAAAATTTTAGCAGTGTTTTAAAATGCTCAGTCTTCCTGGTCTAGTGGGGCTTTTTTAATATTACATCCAAGTAGTACAGTGTTCTTTAATTTTTTTGTTTAGTAAGGAGAACCTCCTTTGTTGATGTTTTTAGCATTTAACAATCAGCATTTTATCTGTTGCTTATTGCTGATGAGGATTTAAACTTACCACTCCGAAGAGTATTCTTTTGAAATTAGATAGCTGAGTGTCATCCCTGCCATTAAAGACTCACAGGAAAGTGTGAGTCTTTAAAGGCCTCCACCTGTTGAAGCAGCCCTCCCTTCTCTGCGTGGTGTGCTTCCCATGGTGAGGTTGGCCAGGAGGCTGGGATGGTAGTGGAGCACCTGTAGTCTAGCCCCTTGGCTCTGCCTGAGGCACATGCCCACTGAGTAACTCCGCTATTCTGTTTAACATGTACTCAGGTGTGGTAAGTCAAGTTTATGACGTATTTTCTGTCACTTAGGACTAGTATATCTTCTCAGTAATTGGAGTTTATTGTATTTTACTAAAATATTTCTTTTGTGAATAAATTGAGATCAGGCATATACAGCAGTCTTTTTACACCTGAATGAGAAGCCAGAAATGCATATAAAACTTAGAACTTCAAAAACCATTTCTTAGACACAGTCTGTTATTAAATGCCCATGGATGTTTTCTATTTCCCATTACATTAAAATACTCAAAGGAACTTCATATTCCAAACATTTAAAAATAGCTCAATCTTTTAAAAAACAAAGTATTATCAGCTGTGCTTTTGTACATAATTAGCATGTGCTGTGGAGGTATAATGACTTTTAGTGTAATTATATTACTCATGATAAAAAGTTCAGATGGTAATGATTGGAGCTACAGCTGGGTGACACATTTTAAAATAATTCAAAGATGACTCCACAGAAAGCATGCTATTTTAGTCCCTGATAATTCCCTTTTTACTCATCAGTGGATTGTGAAGGCACCAATAAGAGACCCTTTATGAAATGTTTAATTTTCCCTTTCTTGCAGATTTGGTGTGTGTTCACTATCTTCTTCAGTGCTTGACATGCCACTGTGAAGGTGTCTCACTTTTGCCCTTTTTTTGAGATGGCTCAAGATTCAGCAGGCCTTTCTTCTGATTATCAGTTTTGGATTTGGAAGCTTTCTGTATGGGGCCAGGCCTCCACTTTGGAAACCCAGCAAGACATCTGCCGCCACATACATCAGTTCCAGGAATTCCTGAGGCAGATATATGAAGCCTTGAAAGAGATGGTAAGTAGTGGACCAAAATTAATGAAGTTATTTTGTGACAGCTGGGACTCTTTACCAGATTTCACCAAGCCTGAGTTTGACTCAGGGCCAGGATTTCTAGTATTAACTGGTGTATTGAAGGAGTAGAAAGATGAATTACCCATAGGTAATACAGACAGGAAGCAGTTTCCTTGTCTGTGATTCATTATGACTTCATTCTTTTCTTCTTAATTAGTTATATTGTCTCATGAGACTTCTGGACCATTCAGATTGTTTTTAAATAAACAAGACTTGGACACTTGTTCTCAGGTAATAACTGGGAATCTTTTAAAGGCCTTTGCATTTCTTAAATATTGAAGAATTTGCTGAAATGCTCAACTTTCCTTCAATCCTGCTTTAAAGTAGGCTCTATCGAAAGATGGTAAATACTAGATCTGTTCTTACAGATATTTTAAGTGGTCTTTTCCAGTGAATATTAAGATTTCAAATGTCTTTGAAATAGTCATATACTTTATTATGTTAAAATTCAATATATTTTCTTTTTGACATAAGATTTATTTTTGTTGCATAGATAATTTTATGAATTAACATGTTTTGATATTATCAAAATATTTTATCCTTATTGTCTAACTTTAAGATGCAAAGCAAAATTGTAATTTAACATAGGTGTTTTTGTGTTATACTTTTATTTCCATAGTCAAAGAAGCAGGTAGGAAATTTGAAGAATAATTCATGTTGATGTTATGAGTTCCTATGTCTTTAGACACTATATGAAAAAATAATCTTTATGAACAACTAATGCTAATTTGAAAATTGTTTTTTGTCATAAGACTTTTGTAACTTGACCTTAATGAGGTCCCAGAAAGTCTAAGACTGTCCTCAAGGCTGAGACAATGTGAGGAATTTATTGCTGCAGCAGTAGGAAGTGCTTATCATTTCAGCTTATGTGAACATGATCCGTTTGGTCTTATTTTTGAACTTTCTTTGAAAGGTAAAGAAGTGGGAAAAGGGCCAAATGTACAGTAGCATTGTATTTTAAAATCTTAAGCTGTTTTCTATTTAGTTGGTCTTTTTTTGTCTCAGGTTTTAGATTGTTATAGACTAATTCTGATGCTCTTTAGTATACAGTAGTCAAAATAGTAATGAACACAGATATCTTTATTTGGCTGCTTTTATTTCTAAGTTGCAGAGTTCTTGTCCTCCTAAACCTTCTTTGAAATAGCCTTTCTGAAACTGAATTAGGAACTTCTTTTATTATGTTAGAATAAAACTCCAGGATAAAGGTAGGAGATTATAGAGACATTAATCACCCATAATGGTTTTTCACTATTGTGCAGCCTTTGTTATTTTTAAATACAATGGTATTTCCTGACTGTTAAGTATGAGTAAAATGAAGTTAATTTTGTAACAAAATTGATTTTACCTAAAATGTGTTGCGTATCTTAGTTTTCGTGACCTGGTTTAAGGATGAAGGAAGGTGCTTGCTTGTTAAACTTGATTTGAATAACCTACCTAAAGATCTTTTCTCATCTAGTTTTTCCTACTTTACTTAAATACATACTAAATAAGAAGCATTCAAGCTCCTTCTACCTATAGTGCACAGTTGAGTCTTTCTGAGTTGTATAGTGCCCTTTTACTGACCAAAACATAATTTTCTTTTATAGGATTCAAGTACAGTCATTGAAAGATTCCCCACAATTGGTCAACTCTTGGCAAAAACTTGCTGGAATCCTTTTATCTTAGCATATGGTAAGAAGTCAAAGAATGTTCTCTCAAAACACAAACTTCTAATGATAGTTTTAATCTTTGCATTGTTTAACAAAATACAGAGCTTTAAATTATAAACCTGTCATCTATATTTCATGAAGCAACTTTTTGAATGTATTCATTGCTCCATTACAAAGATTGCATCCTTTATTGGTACTCATAGATGTTTGTAAAAATAAACACACATAGAGGTGTAGGAAATAGAATTCCTGGCACTGGAGGGTAGAAACTCCCCAATGATTATCATAATCTAACTTTTAATTCAGTGTAAAATGGTTATAATATTAAAATAGTATTTGGTTTCACAGTTTTATATTAACTAACATACTGCTTTCCTATGTAAAATTATTTTTCAGAGTGTGAATCCTGCATTACTGTGTCATTATTCAGTGATGACAATTTGGTTTTATCCAAGGTCAAGAGAAATTTGGGGATATATTGAGGGAGGTCTTCCTTTACTGATCTCCTGCCTGTGCGTCCAGCCTCATTTCCTGTTTAGTCCTCTACAACTACACCGCATGCGTTGTTGCCAGGTCAAATTACTAACTGTGCCTGAAGGCACATGATGTTAGGACCTGTGACATGCAATTCCTTTTGTCTGGAACTCTGTTTTCATCTCAGCTCCTTATAAACCTTTTAAATCACCTTGTTGGGGCTGAGTTAGGAACCTCTCTTAGTGTCTCCACAGCTGCCAGCATTTCCCTTAATTACCACACTGCACTGTTTTGTAATTGTTGGTTTGCCTATCTGATGTTCCGGAAGACTGAATGCCTTTCAAGAGCAGGCATTGTGGTCTTAGTTCTTTTTGTTGTCCTAAGGCCTATGGTGGGGTGGAGCAGGTACATCTGAAAGTACATAGTTGAGGTTTATTGCCTGGATTTGACTACATTATTAGCTAATATAATATTTACTTACTTTTCATATTTTTTAGTCAAAGACTGATTTATAGCATGATATCAGAATAAAAAATAAGATGAATATTTCTCTTTGATGTTTTAAAGAATTATACAATTTCTCTCTCCTAGCCTGTCATAAGTCATTATAAAGAACATGAACTGGGTGGGAAAGGGGCAGTATCAGCATTCGGTCCTGTGAGTATCCGTGCACAGCTACACTGAACACACTCAGGCTCACTTTCTCTGGCCCCCACTTTCATCTGTCTATTCCTCTTCCTCTCCACTTATTGCCTCTTGCCTCTTCCTCCCCTTAAGTTGATTCTTCCTTCCCCAGTGACTAAGCTTGTTCAAATTCTTGATCTGAAATTGCAAACCCATCATTTCTACAGCCATCACTGTATTTGCCACACTTACCTGTCCTATATTTGTGTGTTTTAGCCATGCCAGTGTTTCTCAAACACCTTTGACCAGAAATACATTTTCTGTGCATGTGTATATGTATATATGCATATGTTCACATATTATTAGACACATAGGTACATACACATGCACATACACAGTTCATTAAAGAATGCTTATTTTTATTATGTGCAATCCATATTCACTTTGCTATTTTAAAAATGGTCTTCCTGACCCAAAACTAATTTTGCAATCTACTGATGGGTCATGACCAAAAGTTTGAAAAATATTGAGCTAGGCTGATGATACTGATGGAAGAAAAAAGGAAAAGAAACTGTTGAATTTAATCCATTCAGATGCACCCATTGTTAGATACTTCATGAACTGGACAACTATTTCTTAGAAAAAATGCTATGCCCTTTAATTGTACATTGTTTGTATAAGACACATTCCTAATTCAGGATGTTAAACTGTGGGAAAGTTTGTGTTATAGAATAAAAGGAGTAGAATGAGAAGTATTGCTCACTTTGTGCTGGGCACTGGTCTCTTTGGATTCCATAGTGGATCTAACTGAGTTCTTGATGATAGTCCTGAAGAAAACTTAATTATAGATTAGAGTAGATAAATCACTTATCCCAGAATACAAAGCTAATAAGAGCCAGGAGCCCACCCTTCTAAAATCTGCATTGTTGTAATGATCTAACAGCCCCCAGCCCCCTCATGGATCACACCATTGTAGTTGAAGTGTTCCAGTCCTGGCTTTTCCAGTCCTGGCTTTACCAGTTGCACCTGAACATTTATATTCAGTGGACAGACATTTACTGATTTTCTTTTGTATGCCAGAGCCTAAGAAAACATGGATCACAAATTCTGCTTACTTTCCAGTTAGGGAGAAAAGAGACCAGAAGTCTGAACAAGGAGGTGAGAGGAAGGAGAATTTTACAAGGGAGTTCCTGTTGGGGCTGTCTCTTGGAGGACAGTAGATGAGATGGGATTTTCTAAGACAAGCTATGGGACTCTGGGTTTCTGATTCCCTGTCTGTAAAAGTGAGAGGCTTGACTGATTTTTTATCTCTGTGGCCTTAAAGTTGTATCAGTCTGTCATCTTTCCTTAGCACCTTACCACCTTATCCTCATTATATTGCCCCCCTCTGACAACCAGAAACAAATTCTCCATCTCTTCAACTCCTTGTAGCCTTTTGAACTGCCCATAAAAGTTTAGTTTCCTGTTTGAGGTACGCCTTTGATTCTGAGCTCATAGAGAAGACTGACAGGCACAGAAAAACTGCATCTTGTCTTTATGCTGTTGTTTCACTGGCTGGGCATTTTCTTTCAGGAAAGGATATTTTTTTACAATATCAAAATTACTTTTTAAGTACAGTAAAAGTAAACAATTTCCATCAAGAAAGGAAGTCTCCCATAATATTAAGTGAGAGCAGGATCAGAAATAAGGACAATAAGGAAGTTAGAAGTATTTGGAAATGAAAAGACACCACAAAGAGACAAAGTAGATAATAACAGAAAGGGAGAGGATACCCTTTTATTCAGTGCTGTTCCCTGCATAAAATACTGTTTTTACCTCCTTGGAATCCTTGATTCTAGCTCTGCTCTTCTAATTAAGCATAACAGCTATAACCTCTCTTTCTTATTATTTACTACTTATAGCTGTGTAACAACTTGCCCCTGAACTTGGCAACTAAAAACAATTAATATTGTTTCCCAAAAATTGCTGCATTTAGCCTTGGCTGGTGGTGTGGTTCAGTGGATTGAGTGCTGGACTGCAAAGCAAAGGGTGGCCTGTTCAATTCCCAGTCAGGGCACATGCCTGGGTTGCAGGCCAAGTCCCCAGTAGGGGACACGTGAGGGGCTACCACACATTGATGTTTCTCTCCCTCTCTTTCTCTCTCCCTTCCCCTCTATCTAAAAATTTTTTTATAAAAAATGCTGCATTTGTACTTTTAAACTATAAAATTAAAATTTAAGGAATTAATTTAGCTTTTATTTGAAATTTTAGTTCAGGATATCAAAAAGTAAAATATTAGGTGTCAAATATATGTTGGTATATTTTCTCCCTTCCACTCTTTTACACAATCCAAACTTGCACAAAGATCCGCTATCAGTAACTGTCCCCATCTCACTTAATTGCTTGATTGAATGCTCCATTCCCAAAGTCAGCGCCTTCAGGGTGAATCCTGACAGATGCCATCCCTTCTAGCATGCTTGTGACACTCATGAACAAGACGTGATGGCTTGCATCTGTGAATTTCTAAAATAAAGCTCACTAGTGGCACATTATAGTGTATTTCAATACATTGATTCTGGGCTAGGGAAGTCACCTGCTAAAGGTTGAGTGAAAGTTTCTTTGGCTTTTCTCTTTCTGTTTGAGAGAGAGAGAAATAAATACACTTGAACTAAATGTGTGGAATCTCTCAACACCTGGGGGAAACTACCTTCTTTTGCATTCTTTTAGATTTAATCTCCATAAATTAACATTTTCTCTTTTTTCTCTACTTTTTTTCCCTCCCTTCCTTCCTTCCTCCCTCCCTCCCTCCCTCCCTCCCTTCCTCCCTTCCTTCCTTCTTTAGTGTTGGATATCTAAGTTTGTGAAGTGTGCCGCACTAGGTTGTATTCTTTTTAACCCAGAAGCTGCTTGTCACTGGACTGGTTCTAAGCTGGGGTTCTACCCGAGCATGGTCCAGGACCTTCAGGCTCTTGACCTGTGCATGAAAGAATTCAAGAACAAGTCTGAGTGAGAGCAAAAGCAAGTTTTATTTAGGTAGATAAAGAAGAGGTGAGAACATGGGTTTCTGGAGACTGGATCAGGGGTTGAGCCTGGAATTGGTGACCGTTGCCCACTGCCCACTAGTTTTAAGTTTCACGGGCAACCTCTGTGAAAGAAGCGAAAATATACATCCTAGTGGACATGAGCAACTCATGACTGACTGGGCCCCGCAGTCAGTCAGTTCCTGGGATTTTATGTGTTGTCAGTTTCTGAACTTTGTGGTACCAAATTCTATCTCTGCCTTCAGGTTTGGAGGGGAGCCTTGTTACTAATATGGTCTGTTCTGGAAGTGTCACAGGTGGGGATAGGTCACCAGAATCTTGCTGATCATGGACAAACAATGAACTGAACACACAGAGAGTTTATAGTAGAAAGAGAGAGAGCAGATTTATTAAGTGATAGTACATCCACAGAAGATGGAGATTGACTTTGAGCAGAGATTGACTTCAGGGGCTGGAGGGATTCTTTTCTTTTTTTTTTTCAGTACTAATCAACAATATTTAATTATAAACTCCATTCAAATCAAGACCTAAATGACCATTACTGGATATCTGTAAGAAACTATGTCATTTCATATATTTCATCACATTTAATTGTATTAATCTTCATAACAAATCAGCAAGATAGGTATTATTTAACCCTGTTCTTTTTTAAAAAATATATTTTATTATGCTGTTACAGTTGTCCCATTTCTCCCCCATCATTCCCCTCCACCCTGCACACCTCCTCCCACCCACATTCCCCCTGTTCAGTTCATGTCCGTGTGTCATAAGTTCTTTAGCTTCTACATTTCCCACACTATTCTTGCCCTTCCCCTGTCTATTTTCTACCCACCATATATGCTATGTGTATTCTCTGTACCTTTCCCCCCTCTCTCCTCCTCCCACTCCCCTGTTGCTAACACTCCATGTGATCTCCATTTCTGTGGTTCTGTTCCTGTTCTAGCGTTTGCTTAGTTTGCTTTTGTTTTAGGTGTGGTTGTTAATAACTCTGATTTTGCTGTCTTTTTACTGTTCATATATTTTATCTTCTTTTTCTTAGATAAGTCCCTTTAACATTTCAGATAATAAGGCTTGGTGATGATGAACTCCTTCAACTTGACCTTATTTGAGAAGCACTTTATCTTCCCTTCCATTCTAAATGACAGCTTTGCTGGATAGAGCAATCTTGCATGTAGGTCCTTGCCTTTCATGACTTGGAATACTTTCTAACCCCTTCTTGCCTGGAAGGTCTCTTTTGAGAAATCAGCTGACAGTCTGATGGAACTCCTTTGTAGGTGACTGTCCCCTTATCCCTTGTTGCTTCTAGGATTCTCTCCATTTTAATTTTGGCTAATGTAATTATGATGTGCCTTGGTGTGTTCCTTCTTGGGTCCACCTTCTTTGGGACTCTCTGAGCTTCCTGGACTTCCTGGAAGTCTATTTCCTTTGCCAGATTGGGGAAGTTCTCCTTCATTATTTGTTCAAATAAGTTTTCCACTTCTTGCTCTTCCTCTTCCCCTTTTGGTACCTGTATAATTCGGATGTTGGGATGTTTAAAGATGTCCTGGAGGTTCCTAAGCCTCTCCTCATTTTTTTGAATTCTTGTTTCTTCATTCTTTTCTATTTGGTAGTCTCTTTCTTCCTTCTGGTCCACTCCATTGATTTGAGTCCCAGTTTTCCTCCCATCACTATTGGTTCCCTGTGTGTTTTCCCTCATTTCACTTAGTGTAGCCTTCATTTGTTCATCTAATTCGCGACCAAAATCAACCAATTCTGTGAGCATCTTGATCACCAATGCTTTGAATTGTGCATCTGATAGGTTGGCTATTTCTTGGTTGCTTAGATGAATGGGCTCTGAGGCTTTGATCTGTTCTCCCGTTTGAGCCATTTTGGGGTGGTTATTTTTTTGTTTTGTTTTGTTTTTTTGGGGGGGTCTGGTCGCAGCTGTTTTGTATGAGGGGCGGAGCCTTAAGTGTTCACCAGGGTGAGGCAGCCCAGTTGCTGGGTTGTGAGGCTGTGTGTGGGGGTGGGGTCTGAGAGGGAACAGTGGTGCTTGCTCCACTCTCTCCTGGATTCCAGTCCCTTCTGCCACTTCCTCCAAGCAAATTTGGCCCTTCTGGTGCTGATTTCTCTGTGCGTGGGCTTGTGTACGTTCTGGGACCCTGTGGGTCTCTCCAACGAACTCTCCTGTGAGTTTGAGAGTCTCTCCTGGCACTTCAACTCCCACAAGTATTTTCAATCAGTGTTTTTAGGTTTTATTTCCTGACGCTGGGGCCCTGGGTTGCGAAGTCTGTCTTGCTCCCCATTTTTGCCTGGATTATCTGCGCACGAATGTGGGACTGCCTCATTAGCCAGCCACCTTGCGTGGCCTCACTGGGTCTGCCCATTGCCACCAGGTGCCTGCTAGCTGCCTCCTGTACACCTTGGATCTGCCAGCCACTGCCTGTGCGCCCAGGTCCACCAGCCTCCACTTTTTCCTGCCGCAACTCTGCCCCTCTTACGGTGTGGATGAATGGTTGTCGGACTTCCGTACAGTTCAGTTTTCTATTAGTTCTGGTTGTTTTCTTGTTTCTAAATCTTTGTTGTCCTTAATTTTGGTTGTGCGAGGAGGCAGTGTGTCAACCTACGCCTGCATCTTGGCTGGAAGTTGGGATTCTATTCTCACAGGGAGGATATTTCCTGGCTAGTTTTGGCAGGCTTTTATTGGGCATGTACAGATAGTTATATTACTTTAAAGCTACTGCACATGTGGTCTCCCATGATTTTCCTCGATTGGCCACCAGGGAAGAGGGTCACACAATGTTAATTTATTTTAATGCTAATAGAATGAAGCAGGGGTCATGTAGCATCTCTGCAGGTGCATTCATGATTCACCATGACTCAGTGCTTTTTCAGAAAGTGGGAACAACTGGTCTTAGAACAGAGTCTCTGTCCTGTACTGATGTCCTTTATCTTAGTCCTAGGGTACCTCCAAAGTTTCCTCTTTCCTATCTCCTGCCTCAACTTCTCCCCTGAGAGACATGGTTCTCAAAAATCTTTTTGGGGTTGTTGAAGGGTGAAGATCATTCTTCTGTAACTTCTTCCAGCTTAGATAGGACAGTAGACCCTGCCTATCAAGAACCATGAAACTCTTGCCCTGTTCTATCTAGAGGTTGAAGAGGAACTCCTTAGGCTATCACGGATGCTGTGTGTTGGTCAGCTTCATCATCACTCTCAGGGACTGGTTAGAAACGCTGGCGCATCATCAATTTGATGTGGAACTGCTTAAGTCTGGAGGATACAAATTTAACAAGTAAATTAAACAAACAAGATCCTAAAAGTAGTAAGAGCAGCAGTGTTATTAAGGGACTTAGGAGGGATAATAGCCACATTAAGCTAGGGAGCCAGGAGGTCAGGCTATTCCTAATTCCTTGGCCCTGTTGATGATATTTATGTGGCCACTCTGCCTGTTCATAAATTTTCCTTATGTTTGTTTCAACCATTCCAGAGTTATTTACATAGATGCAGCAGATTTTTTATTGATAATAGTGCTTACCCTACATTATTCTGTTAGAAGACAGTCAAGGGTAAGGCGGTTATCCATGACTGCATTTGCCAGTGAGTGTACTGATCTTGATAGTCCAGCTACAGTTATCAGCAGAATCTTTGGAGACTTCTATAATCTTAGTGAGTTCCCTTAGAGTGGTCTCAGGATAGGCAAAGCCTCCCCAGGGTCTGCAGCGGCTATAGTGGCAGCAGCTCCAGTCACCACTAGACCAAAGCTCATTTTTTTTTCTGCTGAGAGATGGACTTCCAGGACACTGGGTTGTGTTTATAACAGTAAGATCTTGGGGTGCCATGGTCCCTAAGATATAGTCACCCTCATGTTTAGAGTTGCTGAGATGTGTATAAGCAATAGCTTCCTGAAGTATTGAGTGATCTGTTAGCCAGTTATTAGGAGTTCCACATAGCCAGATGAGGCCTGGGGGTGCTGCAATGACTGTGGCATTAATGGAGTTATATTTGTTAAGGAGGGTGTATGGCAAGAGGGAAAGGCAATCCTTAAGGGGTCCCAAATTATTTCCCTGATCTTACTCTCTTGTAAGAGGTGGTAGAAATTTTGCTAATACTCCTCAAAGAGGTTGGTTTAATTTCCAGCTAACAGTATTATTTGAATCTGCATTACTAGCTTTGTCAAAGCAGCAATGTGTACTATTAGGAATGCAGTTAGAATCGTAATTTGGGTAGCATACTGTATGTGACCAATTCAAAGGTTTGAAAATTTCTCCCTCAGAAAGATTATCTAGAAAGCTGGAACTTGAAAGAGAGGTCAGGGCTTTCAAATGGGTTAATGACCCATGTATGAGTATTATTATACCATGGGGTGCATCCTATGGTACTGTCGCATTTAAGAGAGGTACTGGAGTAATTAAATGACTTTAATTCTAGTGGGGTCATATGGAAGCACAAAGCAGGGTTCTGTTCCCATCTGATTCTTAAAGAAAAGGAATAATGCATATAATTAGCAGAATAATTCAAAGCATTGATTAAGGATTCATTAGCTATTGGATAGGCTTTTGTATGTGTATTATATCTAGGAGTTTCTGGGTTAGAATGACATATCCAACATTAGGCCAGGTTTTCTCCTGCTGCTAAGGTTTGAGAAGCATTTGCTAAAAAATTTTCATCCCATTCTCCTATACAGGGAGTAGTTGAGTAGAATGGTTAATAGAAACAACAAAGATATTTTCATTTTGGACAATCATAGATATGATTCCACCCAGAAGGAAGTAAACAAGCCTTCATACAGAGGACCGGTACTAATAGAAAGGTTACAAGACTCATAACTATCCAGAAAAATGGCAATTTTAGTACATTGTCATCAATCATTACTTATCTTTTAGGGCTTCCTCCTTTTGAACAGGAATCTGAGGTCCTCCAGTGGCTCGCAGGTGTAGTCTGGGCTTTGCATCTCTAGCTGGTTTTGAGTCAGATTGGGATCAGCAGGAGCCAGGTTTACCCTGGAAATAGGAACCCAACTATTGACCCCTAAAAGTTTTACAGCCATAGGGGTACTCAGGACTACCTGGTAGGGCCCTTTCCATTAAGGGTTGAGTTAGTCTGCTGGTGGTCCCTCCTCCCAAGTGTTACGTAGTACCCAGTCCCCTGGACATACGGTAATTTGAAAGTTTCCTTTTGATGCTGGTAGAACTTAATTTCCATATTTCTGTAAAGCTTTCTTCACTTGCCCTAAGTTTATTATATACTTAATTGCTTGATGGGTCTCTGTATCAAGTATTAGATCTAGAGTCAAAAAGGGTTGGCCTACAACATTTCAAATGGGCTGAGCTTAGTACTGGCCTTAGGGAAGTCCCTAATTCTCATGAGGGCTGTAGGTAGCAAACTAGCACAGTTTTCAGAAGTCTCCTGACAAAGTTTTGCTAATGTTTTTTTTAAAATTTGATTTGCCCATTCTACCTTTCCAGAGCACTATGATTTCCAAGTGGAATGGAGATAATATTTTATGCCTAGAGCTTCAGAGATTGCTTGAGTAATCCTAGAAGTGAAGCATGGCTCATTGTCACTTTGTAGATATCGTGGAAAAACAAACCAGGGTATTATTTCTTTTTCTTTTTTTAAAATTATTTACTTACTTACTTACTTATTTATTTTTGTTCAAATACAATTGTCTCCATTTTCCAAACACCACTTCCCCCACCCCACCGACCTCCATCTTCCACCCTCAATTCTACACCCCTTTGGCTTCATCCATAGATCCTTTATACATGTTCCTTGACAACCCTTTCCCTTGTTTCCCCCAATATCCTTGCCTCCTTCCCAATTACTTCCTCCCCTCTGATTACTGTCAGTTCTTTATTTCATTGCCTCTGGTTATATTTTGCTTGGTTGTTTGTTTTCTCAATTAAGTTCCACTTACAGGTGAGATCATATGGTATTTGTCTTTCACCACCTAGCTCAGTTCACTTAGCATAATGCTCTCCAGTTCCATTCATGCTGTTGTCAGGGGTAGGAGATCCTTCCTTCTTTCTGCTGCATATTATTTCATTGTGTAAATGTACCACAGGTTTTTGACCCACTCATTTACAGATGGGCACCTAGGTTGCTTCCAGCACTTGGCTATTGTAAATTGTGCTGCTATGAACATTGGGGTGCATAGGTTCTTTTTCATGGTGTTTCAGGATTCTTAGGGTATAATCCCATCAGTGGAATTGCTGGGTCAAAAGGCAGTTCCATTTTTACTTTTCTGAGGAAATTCCATACTGTTTTCCACAGTGGTTGCACCAGTCTACATTCCCACCAACAGTGTATTGGGTTTCCCTTTTCTCCACAACCTCTCCAGTACTTACTGTTTGTTGCTTTGTTTATAATGGATGTTCTGACCAGTGTGAAGTGGTATCTCACTGTGGTTTTAATTTGCATCTCTCTGATGGCTAGTGATGCTGAGCATCCTTTCATATGTTTCTGGGCCCTGTGTATGTCCTCCTTGGAGAAATGTCTGTTCAGATCCAGAAGTGTCTGTCTGTCCATTTTTTAATTGTGTTGTTTGCCTTCCTGTTGTGGAGCCATGTGAGTTCTTTATATATTTTGGAGATGAAACCCTTGTCTGAGGTATCATTGGCAAATATATTTTCCCATACAGTTGGTTCCCTTTTCATTTTACTAATGTTTTCCTTAGCTGTGAAGAAGCTTTTTATTTTGATGAAGTCCCATTTGTTTATTCTTTTCTTTATGTCCCTTGCTGTAGGGCACAGGTGGCAAACACAAGGCCCGAGGGCCGAATCTGGCCCTCCACCTTGTTTTATCTGGCTGGCACCTTGTTTCTAGCCAGCAGTGCCGAGCTCTCACTTAACTGTTACAGACTAGTTGTATTTATGCAGTCCTAAAATTACATTCCATGAGGCTAATGTGGCCCCTGGTGAAAATGAGTTTGACAACCCTGCTCTAGGGGACCTATCAGTGAAAATATTGGAATATCTGAGATTTTCCTGCCTATGTTCTCCTCTGGGACTTTTATGGTATCACAACTTAATATTTAAGTCTTTTATCCATCTTGAGTTTATTTTTGTGTATGGTATAAGTTGGTGGTCGAGTTTCATTTTTTTGCATGTCCAGATCTCCCAACACCATTTGTTGAAGAGGCTATTTTTACTCTATTTTATGCTTCTGCTCCCTTTGTTGAATACTAATTGACCATAAAGACATGAGTTTATTTCTGGGCTCTTTATTCTATTCCATTTGTCTGTTCTTATGCCAGTACCAGGCTGTTTTGGTTACCATGGCCTTGTAATAAAGTTGGTATCAGGTATTGTGATCCCTCCTACTTTGTTCTTCTTTCTCAAAATTGCTGCGTCTATTGAGGGTCATCTATGGTTCCATATAAATTTTTGAAATGTTTGTTTTACACCTGTGAAATATGTCATTGGTGTTTTAATAGGGATTGTGTTGAATCTATAGATTGCTTTTTGTAGTATGGACATTTTGATGATGTTAACTGTTCCAATCCATGAACATGGTACATACTTCCATTTGTTTGTGTCTTCCTTGATTTCTTTCTTCAGTATTGTATAGTTTTCTGAGTGCAGGTCTTCTACCTCCTTGGTTAGGTTTATTCCTAGGTACTTTATTTTTCTTGTTACTATATCAAGTGGGATTTTTTTCCCCCAATTTCTGTTTCTGATATTTCATTGTTGGTGTACAAAAATGCCTTCAATTTCTGAATATTGACCTTGTATCCCACTGTTTTGCCAGATTCATTTATTAGGTCAAGTAGTTTTTGAGGGGAGTCCGTTGGATTTTTTATGTAATCTGCAAACAATGACAATTTTGCTTCCTCTTTTCCAATTTGGATGCCTTTTATTTCTTTATCTTATCAGATTAGGCTAGGACATCCAATACTATGTTGAATAGAAGTGGTAAAAGCGAGCATCCTTGTCTTTTTCCTGATCTTAGTGGGAAAGGTTTTAGTTTTTGCCCATTGAATATGATGTTGGCTGTAGATTCATATATGACCTTTATTATATTGAGGTATGCTCCCTCTTACTCCCACTTTGCTGAGTGTTTTTATCATAAATGGGTGCTGTACCTTATAAAATGTTTTTCTGCATCCATTGATATGATCATGTGGTTTTGTTTTTTCTTTTGTTCATGTGATGTATTACATTTATTGATTTGTGAATATTGCACCATTTTTGCATCCCTGAGATGAATCCCACTTGATCATGGTATATGATCTTTTTGATGTAAAGCTGGATATGGTTTGCCAATATTTTGTTGAGGATTTTAGCACCTATGTTCATCAGCAATATGGGCCTGACATTTTCTTTCTTTGTTGTGCCTTTGTCTGGTTTTGGGTTAGGATGATGCTGGCCTCATAAAAAGAGTTTGGTAGCCTTCCCTCTTGGATTTTTTGGAACAGTCTGTGAAGCATAGAGGTTAGCTCTTCCTTAAATGTTTCATTAAATTCTCCTGTGAAACCATCCATTCCAGGGCTTTTGTGTGTCGGGAGTTTTTTGATTACTGGTTCAGTTTCACCAGCTGTTATTGGTCTGTTTAGGCTTTCTGTTTCTTTTTGATTCAGTTTTGAAAGATTATATTTTTCTAGAAATTTGTCGATTTCACCCAGGTTTTTAATTTCTTGACATATAGTTGTTCATAGTAATTTTTTACAGTCCTTTGTATTTCTGTGGTATCAGTTGTAATTTCTCCTCTTTCATTTCTGATTGTGTTTATTTGGGCCATCTGTCTTTTTTTCTTGATTGACTCTGTCAATTTTGTTTATTTTTTCAAAGAACCAGCTCCTGGATTTATTGATCAATACTTGGACCTATAGGTTCTGTTAGGGTGGGCCACTTGGTACCAAAATGAGGAGTCTTGGTACAGAGGAAGGAGTATGGCCTGCACGTGAGGAATTTCAGACCATTTGCTTTCCCTCCAGCAGAATAGAGAATATATGTAACCATAGTATAGTGTTATAATTCCTGCTCTGTCTTTCAGGCCATTTCTCTCCATCTCCTAATTTACACTGGAGCCAAACAATGTTACAAAATAAAACTAAACCCTTACTTTTTAAATTTTTAGGGTCAAATTTATCCCAATTGCTAAGAGTGCAACCCAGTGGTGATTTGGAAAGGATGGAAGGTGTGGTTCCCATCTCGACTTCGGTGATCCTAAAGAGAAGAAAAAAAAACCCCACAAAGATAACTCCTTTGCAATCTAGAGGCATCCCTCTTTGCTTGCCTCAGAAACTTTCCCAGTGGGCTACAGGGCATCCCCCAGGATACCACCATCCTGCCAGACGTCTCTGGCAAAAGAAATCCTAGTGAGTGTCAGCTGACAGAAATGTAAAAGACTTGAGAGGATCACGACAGTGGAGTTTTCTTTCTTTTTCTATGTTTGATTCAGAGGTTTTGAGTTCCTGGATACTTTTTGTATAATTCATGGTCCAACTGAGTGTCCAGGCAGCAAAGAATTGTTGGGAGGGAACCACTCCAGCGTCCTTGAGCAATTGCCTGTAATCCTAACAACCACAGATCCATTGCTTTACCCAGGTAGCCTGAGTACATTTCCATTCCTATATTCTCCATCTACAAAGACCCTCATCTTCCTGTAAGCCTTCAGATCTGGGGCAAAGATAGTATCTTACTAACAAAATAGTTTCTGGTCCTGTAAACCACCAAGAGGGGCACCAAGATGACCTTATTATAAATGACTCTTTTCCATATCACAAGGAGGACACTCAGGTATTCTATCTAATTTTTCTAGAGCTTTAAGAAATTGTACCTGAGTCTGAAATTTCCCCAGAAGGGACCTCAAGAGGTGTCTGAAGGACCCCCCCACCTTCATACTGAAGGTGGATCTCATAGCTGGATGACAGGCCAGAAGGGAAATTAAAATACCCATATGGAGGCAAGTAAACCACCTTAGAATTTCAAATTCAACTAATTGGGTAAGAGTGGCTCCACATGAACATTCTGGTAACAAATGACCAGTAGGCACCTGGTAAGTGGCTCTGGCCAATGTTGCAGCTACAGTGATAGTATATATATGCTAAAGATGGGAGTAGCTCATTCCTGCAACTATACTTAGCACTGGGTCTGTTAGTGACCCTGAAATAGATATTCTGGGTACAAGGACAGCAGGAACCTTTCCTACACAAAAGGCAAGTGGGGTACAAGTACAGGTATAAAGGCCAAAAGTCAGCTGGGGAGGATGAGCCTAAAAGACTATCTGTGGGCCTGATGAGAAAACTGCAAAAGGAGGTCATGGTGCAGGCAAGGTGGTGACTGATATCCCATTTGGAAGATCAAACTATGCCTATTGAGGGAGTGGCTGTGGGGTGGGGCAGTGTCTTACGGTTTTCACACTGTGCCTGACTGGTATTCGGACGTTTTCTTCTACCTGGCAGGGGCTAAGGCTAACCCTGTTCTGCAGCCAGGTTATCCTGTCACGGATATCTTCAAGTGGTGGGTGCCCTTGTGGCTTTTAGCTGCCTAACCTGTGCCCACAGTTTAGCGGCCGACCTTCCATCAGGGAAAATCAGGCTCACCAAAATGGAATAGATGGCAATGGAAAAAGGGGCATCCCTGGGTGCCAGGGCAGCAAGAGGGGCTTACTACTCTGGTGTCTTCTCCTGGCTGGCTCACCAAAAACTGTCAAAGGTGGACACACGTAACCAGGTTCTTGGTGATTGTGGACAAAGAATTAAACTGAACACACAGAGTTTATAGCAGAAAGAGAGATTTATTAAGTGATAGTACACTCCACAGAACATGAGAGAGATCCCACTCCAAGCAGAGATTGACTTCAAGGGCTGGAGGGATTCTGTTCTTATAGGGAGGATATTTCCTGGCTAGTTTTGGCAGGCTTTTATTGGGCATGTACAGATAGTTATATTACTTTAAAGCTACTGCGCATGTGGTCTCCCATGATTTTCCTTGATTGGCCACCAGGGAAGGGGGGGTCACACAATGTTAATGTATTTTAATGCTATTATAATGAAGCAGGGGTCATGCAGCATCTGTGCAGGTGCATTCATGATTCACCATAACTCAGCACTTTTTCAGAAAGTGGGAACAACTGGTCTTAGAACAGAGTCTCTGTCCTGTACTGATGTCCTTTATCTTAGTCCTGGGGCACCTCCAAAGTTTCCTCCTTCCTGTCTCCTGCCTCAGAAGTGTCATGGCATTCATCCACCTGGCTCCTCTTCTAATTGTGCTGTCTGTTTTCATTAAAATAAGCTTGAGGTCAGTCTCTGGTCAATTTTTCTTCCTTTTTGGATTGATCTGGTTTTAGCCAGTGCTGCTTGTTGTTGAACTCAATAACCACCACAGAAGTTTCCTGCCATAAACATTTCTCTCTGATTATGCATGGAGGTGGGGGTTCTGATTAGAGGACCTACCTAGCAGCTTATTGGCCTATGATGTCCACTCTTAGTTCCTCATTCCTCTTGTTGGGAGTTTCTTTCTGTCCTGCCTCGAGCTTGTCATTGGATGTGTCTGTCACACTTATCACATGAAGGTAGAATTTCTTCTAATGTATTTAAAGCATAGGACATACAATAGTCACATTTTTAATCAGTGGCATTGGTTCAACCTGAAAAACCCCAGGATCATTAGAAGTTAAATTATGATTCTTGAAATAAGTAGATCTCAGGCAAGCCATTGCTGTGTTTGAGCTCATAAAAACTAGGGGGAAAAGTAAACATCCCTTAGAATAATTTCTGTTAAAATTTGTTTAGAAATGTTAGTTATAAGGAGTATAGCTTATAGATATTTATGGGGAAAATGGTTTAAAAGTTACCGTTAGTGTCTTTTGGTGTGTGGCTGAAAATGCAGAGATGGCTTACTGTAGTTTGTATTTTCCTTATTTCTTGTTAATGAAACCATTAGAAATGCTGTGCTTATGAGATAGCAGAAAATAAGAAGGTCAAGGGTGAGGGGAAGCAGAGTTTGCCAGCCAAAAATATGCCTTGTGGAATATTGATTATTTTAAACTGGTTGAATTAATAAAAGACTTCGAAAAAGGTAAAAACTTTGACCTTCCCCCCAAGTACTTTACGAATTTAGATTGAGAACCTGCTCTAGGAAGGGTGCCATTATCATAGATAATATAGTTTAATATGAACTAAGTGTAATAGACAGGGAGAGACCCAGTAAGGCCATTTGATCACAGTCCTCTTTGTGTCCCATTGTGAAAGATAGTCCAGCCAACATTTACCTTTTCCATCTCCACGTGAATTGTCTTCCTGCCTCAGACCATGCAATAACTACCCACTTCTCTTTTGCTCAAGATGGCATATAAGCCTTAACTTCTGGTCCCATATTCTTATGGAGCCCACCACATGCACATACATCATAAATTTGGTCATTTTCTCCTGTTAATTTGTCTCACGTTAACTTGATCATTAGTTGAGACAAGAATTTAGAAGGGTGGAAGGAAAATTTAGTTTTCTGCCCCCCACCACCACGGGCATCAGGTGATTCTGCAGAGGATTGATTCCAGTTGCTTGGTTTCCTCAGTCTCACCCCCGTGGCCTTGTGATAAAGTCCATTGTTGCTTGGCTCTAGTCCAGATAACCGACATCAGTTTTTAGGCCTCATTTTGCTTTTCAATATTATTACAAGGTTTCCAGCTGGAAAGGGCTCAGTTTCCAAACAAGAAAGAAGAAATGGCTCACTAAATAGATATTCTCATCAAATATAAGATTTTAAAGATCAGCATTTTCATCACGTATTTAATAAAGTTTTAAATTTTAGAGTAAAGAATTAGGAGTGTGTTAAAAGGCTTCTTTTTCATCCAACCATTTGGTGTTAAACAGTCTTTTTGTTGAATTTGTTTTTAACAAGTGAGGGTGTTTTAGCAAATTAGACAATTAAAAGATTAAGTCAGAATATTGCGTGCTGCCTGTCACAATTTTGTTGCCTTAAAATGGTTGAAACTACAAATGATTTGAAATGAGAAATAAAGAACTGATCCTGAGAAAAGCCCAGTTCTTTCCATCATTCTCTTTTGGCTTTAAAAATTGCTGCTGTAACAGAAAGGGAATTGACCACACAAATGCTAAGCAGACGTGATCCCAAACCCACAAGAAGAAAAAAACCCACAAAGTTAAGTTTCACATGTAGTCCTGGATGCTTGTTCTGTGAACTTAGTAGTTTTAGATTTTCCTAAAATATAATTAATATATTTCCTGTACTTATAATGTTTTAAATTTTTTACACTGATTATCTTTCCACTTTATTTGATTAAACCTACTCATTATAGTTTTTCTTTTTGTAGATGAAAGCCAAAAAATTATAATATGGTGCTTATGTTGTCTGATTAAAAAAGAACCACGGAATTCTGGAGAATTGAAACTTAACTCCTGGACACGGGTAAGATAGTAAATCTTGCCCTGTACTGCTTTGAATTAAATTGATTTTTTAAAGGTGCTGCTCTGACAGTCCAGTTCTAGGATGTTTTGGAAACAATTCAAACATACTCTGTGCTGTTACATTATCTTGATGAATGTAAAGTTATTTAAGAGATTTCATTTTTGTTTGTGAATTCTGTAAAACGTCAGTTGTTAAGGTGAACTTCCCCATGCTTACAAGACCTAATGGTGAGTGGTTTTGAAAGTTTACTTTCAGGTAATTAAAAGAATGAACTCTATTTCCCTCTAGCAAAAAAATTTTCAAAAAATTATTTCTCCCTACCAACCTAGTATAAATATTGTAATTATGTAATTCCTCTCCAAGCACTTCTCTACCTCTCTGAGAATCTATTCTGTAGTGAAACTAAAATTCAGAAGTTCCCTGGGAATAGTAGTCTTTATTTTGTGTATTCAGTTGGCACACAGGCCAGTATGCTCAGATTAGCACATGGTGGTACTTGGCTACTGCTGCTCACACTGTCAAATTAGTTACTCAGCTATGCTAGGACAGATAGCTGACAGCTTCCTGCTTTCCTATCTCTTGTTTCTGCTTCCTTTTGAGAGGCAGGCACAAGTTGCAGAATGTTGTAAGGCTGAGCTGTGGATGCCCTCACTACCAGCAAGTTGTCTTTTCTGTTATCCCCCACTGTTTTGCTGCTGTAACCCCAAGGACTCACTGATGGCCTGTCAGACTCCACTTAGTATACATATGGTTCAGATTACTGCTTAGTATTGTGAACTCACCCACCCAGATTAATGCATGTAGTTTTGTCTATCAAGCTGACTGGTGATACAATTTCATTCATTGCTTTTTTGATTATTCTTTTGTTTAACACACAATTGTTAATCACAAGACAAAGACAATATTTGTAATTTTACATTGTGTTGAAAGAGGAATAGAAGGGACAGGGACAGTAGAAGTGAAAAGTGAGGGAGGAAAGTGCCAAATTTAATTGGAAGGAAAATTAATGTAAAGAGCTGAAGAAAGGAACTAATAAGTAGGGATACTTATTAGTGATAAATACTTACTAGGATACGTATCAGTGGATAAGTAGGGATAAAATGGTATGAAAAACAAGGTAAACAAATAGAAAAATATATTTAGTCTTTAATATTTTAAATTGTTGCTTCTGTTGAGTGTTTGATGTTTTAATGCTTATTTAGGTTATATTTTTCTATTGCCTAGCTCAAAACATCCTAACATAGACCATCTACTTAAAGTTTTTCTAGGACTTTTGGGGGTTAACTTTCTTTACTTCAATCATGGCTCTATTAGTCTATTTAAAAATTTCTAGCCTTACATTTTATTCTGTGGGTTTCCCCTATATAATGTAGTATCTGTTTATCAATAAGTACTTATTAAGTATAACACAGGGATATAACATAAAAATACTTTATTCCTACCTTCAGGATATTCACGGACTGACCAGATCACCCAAGGGAAGTGTGACTGGGTCATTGGTAGAGCTGTAAATAGTCATGATGGTAACACAGAGAAGGGACACTTGCTCAGACTTAGGGGTTTAGAGACATTTCCCCAGGGGAGATGGCACAGCTGAGTTTTGAAGGATGACTGGGAGAGCAGGGATAGAGTTTTAGGAGTGGTATTGCTGTCATCAGAAAGAGCATGTGCATAGAAAGCATGATGGTGTGAAAGCAGTTGTTGCATTCAGAGGACTACAGGTACTTAGACATACCTGAGGTTGGGATTTTATAGGGCTGTTGATGAAGCATAAAGCTGAGAGACAGGTAAGCAACAAGAGTTATGTATGATTATAAGAAGTTTTCGTTTTATCTTGAAGGCAGTGAGGAAACCACCAAAGTATTTTGAACAGAGAAGTCATATGGCCAGGTGGGAGTTTTAGAAACTTAGCAGCAAAAGGAAATTGATTTGGAAGGTGACAAGCATAGAATTTTGGAAGTTAATGTAGTAGTAAAGATGAGAAATTGTGAGGACCTGAATGAAATGGGTAAGAGGGGCCAGATTTATGATATTAATAAGTTGAATATCCAAAAGATGTAATGACAGATTAAGTGCAGATATACTTACATGTAGGTGCAGTTCAGGAGAGCAAGGTGATTTGCAACTGAAGGGTTTGTAGTCATCAGTCAGTGTAAGGGAATAGTGGAAGACTTGGGTGAGAGTGAGATCACCCAGGGAGAGTGCCTAGAAAGGACCTCAGGGCAACCTTGAGAGACACTGACATTTAAGCAGTGAGCGGAAGAATAAGCTACACTGCAAACTCAAAATGGTGGGGGAGGCATCAAAGAAGTAAGAGGAGGTAAGTAGCAGCAGCATTTCAAGAAGGAAGGAGTAGCAGTCATTCTAATATCTAATGCTATAGTGCAGCACTGTACGATAGAAATGAAATAATACATAGACCATTTAAAATTTTCCTGTAGCTGCTTTAAGAAACATAAAAAGAAATAGGTGAAATTAATTTTGATAATATTATTCAACCCAGTATTTCAAAAATACTAATTTCAACATACAATTAATATAAAAAATATTAATGAGATTACTTTATAGACTATTTTTCATACTAAGTCATTGAAATCCAGTGTGTATGCTACACTTACGCTTATGTTTACATATTACATCTTAATTTATATGCTAAATTTTCATCAGAAATTCTTGGTCTGTATTTTGATTTCGTAAGGTTCACATACCCAAATTATTTGTACTCAATATATTTGAAGTGCTTGGTAGCTATATGTGTGAGTAGTGGTTGCTGTATCAGGGCCGCTGCAGAGCATAAAGCAAGTTAAGGATTGAAAAGCACTAACTGGATTTAGCCACTAGGAGGAATGACCTTGGTGAGAATAGGTTAATAGGAGATTGAGGAAAGTAGCCAGATTGCTACAGATTGAGAAATGATGGGGAGGTAAAGAAGTGGAGGTGATAAATTTTGGTTACTCTTTCAAGAGACAAGGGATAGAGGAGGTGGTAGTCAGAATAGAACATAGAAATGAGTTGACTGAAATTGAAAAAGAACTGAATAGAATTCTAAGAAAGGACTGGTAGGAAGAGGTTGAGGACATAGGAGATTGGAAAAACAGTTTTCCTTCTCATTGTACTAGACAAGCCCCTAATATTAACTGTTAAAAAAGATATCTAGAATAATATTAACTATTTAAGTATTATCAAGATAATTACATATACCTATCACAAATCAGTACCTGCATAATCACATAAGGTTGACCATAAATGCAGCAAGACAGAAGATACTTGGTGTATGAATCAGTTGTACATCTTGGATATGCTTTCTTGTACATGTCTTGGGTATACTTTCTGTTAGTTTAGAAGTGATACTTCCACCATAAAAATTATAGAGTGACATATTACATGTTAAGGATGTGTAACTTGTCATACAAATCCTTCTGAAAATTATATAACAAGCCATATTTCAGTATTTGTTAGTTTTATTTAATAAACATTTATTTAGTGCCTGGTATGTGCAGTGCTGTTGTAATTGTGGTGATAAAATCTTGGGTTATTCTGTGTTCCTAGAATATCACAAGTGTGACTGAGATAACCTGAGTGAAATACATAGAATTTCTTCTGTAAATTATCAAATTCACTAAAAATTCAGAATAATTATTAAATTTGAAAATGTTAGACCAAGTTGCATGAGTTATATATTTAGAACAGAGAAGAAATAAAAATTTCATTTTATGCTAACCATATATTAGCATATGTTAATATGTTGTGCTGGAAACCTATTAATACAATGTGTTTTTTGGAGTTTCACTGGTAACTGCAAATGTGCCATGTTATATAACACTACCTCAATGACTAGTCTTATAGTTTAGACTCACAGTGGTGTCCAGCCTTCTGGCGTCTCTGCACCACACTGGAAGAAGAAGAGTTGTTTGGGCCATATATTAAATACATTGCAACACGTAATCACAAAAAAACTCATAATATTTTAAGTAAATTTACAATTTTGTGTTGGGCCATATTCACAGCCATCCTGAGATTCATGCAGCCCACACACGGCAGGTTGGACACCCCTGGTAGGGTCTGGTTAAAGTTACAGGACTGTTTCACATCTTTTTGGAGTACTTGGTTCTTGAAAAACTTAGTTTTACTGGTGAAACCACTGAACAGATAACCTTTTGAGCATCTACTATTTACCAGGTACTATGACAGAGGCTGAGGATTCAGGAGTGGATCTAAAAACAGCATTATTTAAATAAACTAGATATGGAAGCAACCTAGGTCTCCATCAATGGATGACTGGATAAAGAAAATGTGATATATATGTCCAATGAATATTATTCAGCCTATTTCCAACAAAATGGATGGTCCTAGAGGGCATTATCTTAAGTGAAATGTCAGAGAAAGACAAATACCATACAAGCTCACTTTTATATGAAATAAGAAAAAAAAAAAAACAAGCTCATAGATACAGAGACTACATTGGCAGTTGCTAGGGGTGGGAGAAATGGGTGGAGGGGGTCAAAAGGCACAAATTTTCAGTTAGAAAAGAAATAAGTCTTAGAGATGTAATGTACAGCATGGTGACTATGGTTAATAATATATTGTATATTTGAAAGTTGCTAAGAGAGTAGATCTTAAAAGTTCTTATCATAAGGAAAAAAAATTTTTTGTAACTGTGTGGTGATGGATGATAACTAGGCTTATTTTAGTAATCATCTTGAAATTTGATACAAATATTCAATCACATTATATACTTGAAACTAATGTTATATGACAACTATGCCTCAGTAATTAAAAAAAGTCACCCCCTGGCTGGTATGGCTCAGTGGATTGAGTGCCAGACTGTGAACCAAAGGGTTGACGGTTAGATTCCTAATTAGGGTACATGTATGGATTGTGGGCCAGGTCCCCAGTAGGAGACGCACAAGAGGCAACCACACATTGATGTTTCTCTCCCTCTCTTTCTCCCTCCCTTCCCCTCTGTCTAAAGATAAATACAATATTTTTTTTAAAGCCACATATGCCAAGATGTATAACAAATAATTGCTTAGTGCTAGAGAGGAAAATAAAGGTAAGGGAAAGAGATGATGAAGTTTCACTATTAGAAAGGATAGTTAGAAATGTTCTCCAAGGAGGTGATTGTTCAGGAGAGATTTAAATTTGTTGAAGGAATACCACTATCTGTTTTTTAAAAATTCTACTTGGTTGTTTCTCTTTTTCTTATTGATTTGTAGAAATTCTTTATATGTGTTGAATATGGGTAGCTTTTCTAAAATTATATATACTGTAGCTAATTTTTTTCCACTCTGAGGTTTATGTTTTTGTGTTTACATTTTTTTATTTTCTTTTAAGGCAGATATTTTAAATTTTATTGTGGTCAGATTTATCAATCTTTCTCTTTGTGGTTAATAACTTTGTGTCTTATTTAAGAAATATTTCCCTATCTAAAGTAACGAAAACCTTCCATCTTCTAAAAGTATATTGGTTTTTCACTTCCGGCCAAGATGGAGGCGTAGCTGGACACTCTGTGCCTCCTCTCACAACCAGGATTAAGGGCAACAAAAATATAGAACCAAAAAAAAGAAAACCCAACCAGGACAGAGAGAAAATTGAATTGTGCGGGAGTCCAACAATAGTGATTCACCCAGACCAGTAAGAGGGGCAGAGTCAACAGTCAGCAGACTCCACAGCTGGCGGAGTTGGATTGTGGTGGGATAAGCCAGTGGTGGTCCCGGGCGTGCAGTCACTCCAGGCGCACAGGTGGTGGCATTGCCAAACATGGTGAGGCCAGGCGGGGCGCACAAGGTGACGGACCGTGGACACACATTTGAGCACAGATAAACCAGGTGAAAATGGGCAGCAAGACAGACTGCGAGACGCAGGGCCACAGCATTGGGAAGTGAAGCCTAAAAGCACCCATTGAAAATACTTGTAGATGCTGAGGTACCGGGAGGGAGTCCCAGCCTCACAGGAGAGTTTGTTGGGGAGACCCACAGGGTCCTGGAGCGTGCGCAGGGCCACCCACATGGAAATCAGCACCAGAAGGGCCCAATTTGGTAGGGGAAAGAGGCTGAAGAGACTGGAATCTGGGAGACAGTGCAGAGCAAGTGCCACTGTTCCCTCTCGGACCCCACCCCCACATACAGCATCACAAGCCAGGGACTGGGCTGCCCCACCCTGGTGAACGCCTAAGGCTCTGCCCCTCACTACATAATAGCTGCGACCAGACAAAAACAAACGAACAAAAAAAACAAAACTAAGGATGGCTCAAAAGGGAGAACAGACCAGGGCCCCGAAGCTAATTCATCTGAGCTACCAGGAGGTGGTCAACCTATCAGATGCAGAGCTCATAACACTGGTAGCCAACGTATCAGAAGCACAGTTCAAAGCTCTGGTGATCAGGAAGCTCACAGAATTGGTTGATTTTGGTCACAAATTAGAGGAACAAATGGAGGCTACAATAAATGAAATGAAGAAAAATGCACAGGGAACCAACAGAGATGGGAGGAAAACTGGGACTCAAATCAATGGAGTGGACCAGAAGGAAGAAAGAAACAACCAAACAGAAAAGAAGGAAGAAACAAGAATTCAAGAAAATGAGAGGCTTAGGAACCTCCAGGACATCTTTAAACATCCCAACATCGGAATTATAGGGGTACCAGAAGGGGAAGAGGAAGAGCAAGAAGTGGAAAACTTACTTGAACAAATAATGAAGGAGAACTTCCCCAATCTGGCAAAGGAAATAGACATCCAGGAATTCCAGGAAGCTCAGGGAGTCCCAAAGAAGTTGGACCTGAGGAGAAACACACCAAGGCACATCATAATCACACACACCAAGGTAACACACTGACAGTAAATGACCACTGCCTCTCATGTTTCACTTTTTATTTGTTTATTTTTAATAACTTTTTGTGTCAGTCTGTTTATTTATTTCCCATCCTCCCAACTCTTTGCTGCCAGCCATGTTTGTTCTCTGTATCTGTGGATTTGTTTCTATTTTGTTAAAGATTTCTCATATAAGTAAAACCATATAGTATTTGTCTTCCTCTGTCTAACTTGTTTCACTTAACATAATACCCTCCAGACCCACTCATACTGTTGCAAATGGCAAAATTTTATTCTTTTTTTATGGCCGAATAATATATATACACATACACACACACGTATATCACATCTTTATCTATTCATCTATTGATGGGCATCTAGGCTGCTTCCATTTCTTAGCCATTATTAGTAATGCTGCAGTGATCATAGGGATGCATCTATATTTTTGAATTAGTGTTTTTGTTTTCTCTGTATAAATACCCAGAAGTGGAATTGCTGTATTACATGACAGCTGTATTTTTAATATTTGAGGAATTGAGGAATTTCTATACTGTTTTCCGTAGTGACTTCACTAATTTACAACCCCATCAGCAGTGTACCAGAGTGCCCTTTTCTCTCTGTTCTCACTAGCACTTGTTATTTCTTGATTTCTTGATGATCACCAGCCTGCAGGGTGTGAGGTGTTATGTAATTGCGGTTTTAATTTGCATTTTCCTAATGATTAGTGATGTTAAGTAATTTTTCATATGTCTCTTGGCTATCTATATGTTGTCTTTGAAATTGTTTCTTCAGGTCTTCGGCCCATTTTTTAATTGGATTGAGGATTTTTCTTTGTTAAGATGTATCAGTTTCTTTTTTTTTCCTTTCTTTTTTAAAAATCCCCACCTAAGGATATGTTTATTGATTTGAGAAAGAGGGGGGGGAGGGAGGGAAGGAGGGAAGGAGAGAGAAAGAGAAGCAGAGAGAAATAGAGAGAGAAACAAAGATAAACTTCAGTGTGAGAGAGAAACATCAACTGGTTGCCTTCTGTTGGTGTTCCCACTGGGGATGGAACCTGCAACCTAGGTATGTGCCCTCACCAGAAATTGAACCCATGACCTTTGGTGTACAGAATGATGCTCCAGTCAACTGAGCCACCTGGTCAGGGCAAGATGTATCCATTTCTGACATATTTTGGACATTAACCCTATATTGCATGTATGATTTTCAAATACTTTATCTTATTTAGTAAATGGTCTTTTTGTTTTGTTGATGGTTTCTTTTACTGTTCGAAATTTTTTTAGTTTGAGCTCCCATTTTATTTTTTCTATTATTGTCCTTGCCTAAGGAGATACTTCCAACAAGATATTGCTAAGTGTGATGTCACCTGTGTTTTGTTCTAGAAGTTTTATGGTTTCAGGTCTTATATTTAAGTCTTTAATCCACTTTCAGTTTATTTTTGTATATGGTATAAGAAAGGGGTCTTCTTTTTATTTATTTTTTTGCATGTATCTGTCCTGTTTTCACAACATCACTTATTGAAGAGACTGTCTTAACCACATTGTATATCCTTTCCTCCTTTGTCATAGGTTAATTGATTGTATAAGTGAGGATTTATTTCTGGGCTCTCTATTCTATTCCATTACTCTATATATCTATTTTTATGCTAGTACCATACTGTTTTGTTTATTGAAGCTTTGTAGTATGGTTTGATGTCAGGTTGCATGATAGCCTCCCACTTTGTTCTTTCTCAAAAGTTCTTTGGCTGTTTGGGGTCCTCTGTGGTTCCATATAAATTTTAGAATTAGTTGTTTTAATTCTGAGAAAAATGCCATTGGTATTTTTATGGGGATTGCATTGAATCTGTATATGTTTCTTTAGGTAGTAAAGACATTTTAACAATATTAATCTTTCCAATCCATGAGCAATGTATATCCTTCCATTCTTTCTTCAGTTGCTTTCTTCAGTGCATAGTGCACTTAAGAAAGTGCTTTACCTCTTTCATTAAGTTTATTCCTATGTATTTCATGGTTTTGGTGCAATTGTAAATTGCAATATTAATTTTTCCTTAGAAACAAAACTGATTTCTGCATATTCTGTATCCTGTAACTTTTGGTGGAGTTTTTGGGGTTTTCTGTATGTAGTATCATTTCATCTGCAAATAATGAGAGTTTTACTTCTTTCTTTCTGATTTGGATGCCTTTTATTTCTTTTTCTTATCTGATTGCTGTGTATAGGATTTCCAATATTATGTTAGGTAGTGGTGGTAGAGGTCATCCTTGCTTTGTTTCTGATCTTAAGTAAAACCTAAAGCTTTTCACCACTGAGCATGGTATTTTGCTGTGGGTTTGTGATACAGGTTTTATTTTGTTGAGTTATATTCCTTCTGTCCTTGCTTTGTTGAGAAACTTTATTATAAAAGGATGCTGAATTTTGTCAAATACTCTTTTTTTGCATCTATTGAGATGATCATATGGTTTTTGTACTTTGTCTAATGGGGTATATTACACTGATTGATTTTGTGGATGTAGAAGCACCCTTGCATCCCTGGGATGAATTCCATTTGATTATGGTATTCATTCCTTTTAATATATTGTTAAAACTAGTTTTCTAATAATTTTGTTGAGAATTTTTACATTTATGGTCATCAAGGATATTGCCCTCTGTTTTTTCTTTGTGTGTGTGTGTGTGTGTGTGTGTGTGTGTGTGTGTGTGGTTTTTTTTGTGTGTTTTTTTTTTTTGTCTGTTTTTGGTATCAGGGTAATAACACCTTTATAAAATGAGTTTGGAAATGTTCTTTTCTCTCTAATTTTTTGAAATAGTGTAAGAAGGATAGACATTCTTCTTTGAATGGTAGAATTCACTTGTGAAGCCATCTGGTTCTGAACTTTTTATTTCTTGGGAGCATTTTTTTTATTACTGCTTTAATTTCATTGCTAGTACTTTATCTCCTTTGTTTTTTTTTCTTCCTGGTTCAGTCTTGGAAGTTTGTATACTTCTAGAAATTTATCCATTTCTTCTAGATTTCTAGATTTTTGAATTTTTTGGTATGTAATTGTTTGTTTATTCTTTAATTATTCTTGTATTTCTGTAGTATCAGCTGTAACTTCTCTTTCTTTTATGATTTTATTTATCTGGGATCTCTCTCTATTTTTCTTGATGAGTTTGGCTAAAGTTTTGTCAATTATGTTTATCTTTTCAAAAAACTACTCTTAGTTTTATTGAATATTTTTACAATTTTTAAATTATTTTATTTCATTTTATATTTATTTTATTTTATTTATTTTATTTATTTATTATGCTATTACAGTTGTCCCATTCCCCCCTTCATTCCTCTCACCCTGCACCCCCCTCCCACCCACATTCCCCCCTTTTAGTTCATGTCCATGTGTCATAAGTTCTTTAGCTTCTACATTTCCTACACTATTCTTGCCCTCACTATTCTTGCCCTCTCCCTATCTGTTTTCTACCTACCATCTATGCTACTTATTCTCTGTACCTTTTCCCCCTCTCTCCTCTTCCCACTCCCCTGTTGCTAACCCTCCATGTGATCTCCATTTCTTTGGTTCTGTTCCTGTTCTAGATGTTTGCTTAGTTAGCTTTTGTTTTAGGTGTGGTTGTTAATATCTGTGAGTTTGCTGTCTTTTTACTGTTCATATATTTTATCTTCTTTTTCTTAGATAAGTCCCTTTAACATTTCATGTAATAAGGGGTTGGTGATGATGAACTCCTTTAACTTGACTTTATCTGAGAAGCACTTTATCTTCCCTTCCATTCTAAATGACAGCTTTGCTGGAAAGAGCAATCTTAGATGTAGGTCCTTGCCTTTGATGACTTGGAATACTTCTTTCCAGCCCCTTCTTGCCTGCAAGGTCTCTTTTGAGAAATCAGCTGACAGTCTGATGGGAACTCCTTTGTAGATGACTGTTCCCTTATCCCTTGCTGCTTCTAATTCTCTCCATTTTAATCTTGGCTAATGTAATTATGATGTGCCTTGGTGTGTTCCTCCTTGGGTCCACCTTCTTTGGGACTCTCTGAGCTTCCTGGACTTCCTGGAAGTCTATTTCCTTTGCCAGATTGGGGAAGTTCTCCTTTATTATTTGTTGAAATAAGTTTTCCACTTGTTGCTCTTCCTCTTCCCTTTCTGGTACCCCTATAATTCTGATGTTGGGACATTTAAAGATGTCCTGGAGTTTCCTAAGCTTCTCCTCATTTTTTTGAATTCTTGTTTCTTCTTTCTTTTCTGTTTGGTTATTTATTTTTTCCTTCTGGTCCACTCCATTGATTTGAGTCCCAATTTCCTTCCCATCACTATTGGTTCCCTGTGTATTTTCCTTTATTTCACTTATTGTAGTCTTCATTTGTTCATCTAATTTGTGACCAAAATCAACCAATTCTGTGAACTTCCTGATCACCAGAGCTTTGAACCGTGCATCTGATAGGTTGGTTATCTCTTGATCTCTTCGAAGTATTGGCTCTGGGGTTTTGATGTGTTCTTCCTCTTGAGCCTTTTTTTTGGGGGGGGGGTCTGGTCATGCCTGTTACATTTGAGGGGCGGAGCCTTAGGTGTTCACCATGGCAGTGTAACCCAGTCACTGGGTTGTGACTGTATGTGGGGGCAGGGTCAGAGAGTTAACTGTGGTGCTTGCTCTGGTCTCTCTTGTATTTTATTCCGTTCAGCTGTTGCCCCCAAGCAAACTGGGCCCTTCTCTTGCTGCCTCCTTGGGTGGGTGGACCTGTGGGTCTCTCCAGTGTACTCTCCTGTGATGCTGGGAGTCTCTTCTGGCACCTCAACCCCCACAGATGTTTTCAATCTGTGCTTTTAGGTTTTATTTCCCGGAGCTGGGACCCTGGGTTGCGCGGTCTGTCTCCCTGTTTTTGCCTGGTTTATCTGTGCACAAATGTGTGTCTGGGGTCAGCTAGCTGCCCTGCACACCTGTGGTCTGATGGCCACTGCCTGTGTCTCTGGGACTGCCAAGCACTGCTTTCTCCTGCCGTGATCCCTCTTCCAGGGCCACTGACTCCGCCTCTCCTACCAGTGTGGATGAATGGTTGTTGAACTTCCTTACAGTTCAGTTTTTTGTCTGATCTGGGGGGTTTTTTTGTTTGTTTGTTTCTAAGTCTTTGTTGTCCTTAATCTTGGTTGTGCGAGGAAGCACAGTGTATCCACGTATGCCTCCATCTTGGCTGGAAGTCCTCATTTTTTAAATTTTTATTTCATTTATTTCCCATCTGACTTAACTATTTTCTTCTATTTGTTTACTTTAGGTTGATTTGTTCTTCTTTTTCTAGTTTCTTTAGATATAGAGTTAGGTTGTGTATTTAGGATGTTTCTTGTTTTTTGAGGTAGGCCTGTGTAGCTATAAATTGTCCTCTGAGAACTGCTTTTGCTGCATTCCATAAATTTTGAAAAGTTTATTTTTATGTGTTTCAGCATAGGTTTTTAATTTCTTCTTTGATCCATTGGTTGTCTAGTAGCATGTCGTTTAGTCTCTACTTATTTGTATTTTTTTCCAGTTTTCTTCTTGTAGTTGATTTTAAGTTTCATGCCATTGTGGTTGGAAAAGATGCTTCATATGATGCCATTCTTTCTGAATTTATTGAGGATTGTTTAGTGGCCTAATATGTGATCTATTCTGGGGAATGTTCTATGTGTACTTGAAAAAATGTGTATTTTGCAATTTTTTGATTCATTGTTCTATAAATATCTATTAACTTGATCCGGCCCAATGTGATATTTAAAGCCATTATTTTGAAACTAGAAAAGTCCACATTCATGCTACCTGTCACTACCAGACTAATAAGTAGAGAGAAGGATTGAAGCTTTATGGGCCCTTTATTCAACTACTGTCAGTCTTAGAAGATGATGGCCTATGTAGCCTAAAAACTTGAGCCAACCTTTATATAAGGAGAAGAAAAAGGTAGGTAAGGGGATTTGAAAAATGGTTAATCAGATAAGGGTTGCAACCCAGCAGTGATTTTCTTAGTATTTCTTTATCTGCTGATCAACAATTATTTATCTGCCCCTCTGTGGAAGGGCTTTCCTCCTTGGGATACAATGGCTCAGGTACCATCTTGATGACTTGCAGACCCCCTAGGGTCAAAGGTTGAATTTCTTGTGACTTCCTGGAGTCGCATAGGTCATGCATTCTAGTTCCTGGAATAACAGTTTTCCACATGCATTAATCATTTAAGCCTATCAACTATAAGGCTAAAATCTTGAGTTTCCCTATTAATTCCCATATTAATTTTCTGTCTGGATGTTCTATCCATCGATGTGAAGGGGCATTAAAATCCCCCGTAATTATTATATTACCATGGATTTCTCTTTATGTCTACTAATATTTTGTTATATATGTAGGTACTCCTATGTTGGTTGAGTAGATATTTATGATTATTATATCATCTTCTTGGATTGACCCCTTATTATAATTATGTAATGTCCTTTTTGTCTTAGAGTGTAGTTTGTCTCATATGAGTATTGCTACCCCTGCTTTCTTTTCATTTGTTTGCTTGGAATATCTTTTTCCATGCCTCCACTTTTATAATGTTTATTTGTCTTTCAATTTGAAGTGATTCTTTTGTAAGCAACATATATATCGGTCATGTTTTTTAAAATAATTTTTTATTTTTCAGTTACAGGTGACATACAATATTTTGTTAGTTTCAGATGTACAACATAGTGATTAGATATTTATATAACTTACGAAGTGATCACCCTAGATGGGTCATGTTGTTTAGTCTATTCATGTACCCTGTGTCTTTTTTTGAAGTGATTATTGATAAGTATGTACTTATTTCTATTTTGCTAACTGATTTTCATTGTTTTCATAGTTTTCTGTTCCTTTCTTCTTGATCTCTTTCCCTGTATTTTTTTATCGAACATTTAATCTATTTACATATTGGTAAGTATATAGTCATTTCCATTTCGTTAATTGTTTTGGTTGTTTCTGTAGTTCTCTGTTCCTTTCTTCTCTTGATTTTTCCCCCTGTAGCATTTTGTTTGGGGCTCCTTTCTTTTAATTGTTTGTATATCTTTTGTAGATTTTTGATTTGTTGTTATCATTATGTTCATGTATATAATTCTTTATCTGTAGCAGTCTGTTTTAATTTAATAGGCATTTATATTTGAATATATTCTACAAGGACTATGTTTTTACTATTTCTCCACACTTTTATGTTATTGATGTCATGTTTTAAGATATTTTTGTGTTGTGTATATTCTAACTACTTATTGTAGCTTGAGTTGAGTTTGATAATTTTTTTCTTTTGTCCTTCATAGTAGCTTTTTACATGTCTAATTCACTGTATTTATTAAATATTTGGCTGTAACTGTGAGATTATTCCCTTTCTCATATTTTCTTATTTCTGGTTATAGCCTTTCTTTATCTGCTTAAAGGAGACACTTTTAACATTTCCAGTAAAGCTGGTTTAATGGTGAAGAACTCCTTTAGTTTTTCCCTGTCTGAAAAACTTTTATATCTCCTGCAATTCTGAATAATAAAGGACTGGCCATATAAATTTCTTTTCAAAATATCCTTTACTTTGATTTGTATCTTTTGTGAAAATTCATCTTTAAGTCAGTTATGAGCTTTATACCTCATTATTCTCCACATTGTGAACTTTCAAATACAATGTAACCTTGATGTAATGAATCATTATTTTTAAAAAGTTTCTTCACAAACATTTTTTTTTTTTTAAACTGACATGACCTACCTATTTTATGGACTTGGCTTTTAGTTTTTGCAAATATTGCATATGGACTATCTCAGGAAAAAAATAAAGCACCAGGATAAACTAATGTTTTCAAAATAGTATTTGTTAATACTTGCAGAATTCAAATGTACAAATCTAAAACTGAATAAAATAAAAAGTCAGAGTTTTTAAAAATGGAGTGATGTTACAAAAAACGTTCTCTTAATAAAGTTAAGTAGCTTTGCACTTGCAATGATGTTTTTTAAATTCATCCATGGGCTACATGCAATGAAGAAAGCAAGATATGTGCTTCCCTAGATTCCTCACCCATTAAACCAACTTTGACCTGATAAAACTACTCACTTGCATGAAAAACATGTAGGCTTCATGCTAGGTGCTATATAGCACCCTCCAGCCAGGGGCCCAAAGCTCACACAATATGTCACAGTGGTTCAGTGGACAGAATTATTTCAATGTCTTCCAAACTTCTAGGGGCACCAGAGGGCTGAACTTACTTTGTGTTGGCCTTGAAAGAACACCCACATTAATTGCTGAATTGAATACTAAAAAGAAAAAGTGTTTTCACTAATATAATTAAGGAAGCAACTATTTCAGCAATATATTTTAGCTTACCAGACATTAAATTCCACAGAATTGGGCCATGTCTGTTTTTTGTTCAGAATTGTATTTCTAGCTCATAGCAGCCACAAAATAAAAAGGTAAAGAATGAATAAAATTAACTACATTTTAATCACTCACAATATTGTTTATTCTTTTTCCTAAAATGTAGATTGTGCAGACTTTTATGTTCTACTGTGTGATGAATCTATTACAGAGTCAAATATAGAAAGAACCATGAAGAAAGATATAAATTGCAGGGGGGCAGGGGTGTGTAGGCTGACAAGTCCTAAGCTTATATATCCAGGTCAAACCTCTCCTCTGAGCACCACACTCCTGTCTGATTTTTTTCTTTTGTAAAAAATATTTTATTTATTTATTTTTAGAGAGAGGGGAAGAGAGGAAGAGAAACATTGATGTGTGAGAGATACATCCATTGGTTGCCTCTCACATGTGCCCAACTGGGGACCTGGCCCACAATCCAGGCGTGTGCTCTGCCTGGGAATTGAACCAGCAACCTTTTGGTTCACAGGCTGTCAGTCCACTGAGTCACACCAGCCAGGACATGACTGTCTGATATTTTTATTTGGATGTCTACGAATATAAATTAAACACATACAAAATGAATTTCTATCTTTTTCCTGAAATTTGTTCTTCCTACAGGCTTCCCTTAACCCAGTTAATAACAACCTTCATTCTTTCTGTTTCTCAGGTCAGAAACCCTGAAATCCTCTATGGCTATTCCTTTCTTCTTACAACTCACATCCACTCTATCAACAAATCTGTCAGTCTGTCTATGAAATATATCCAGGATCTGACTACTTCTCACCTAGTTCAACCCACTGCTTCAACCCTTCTCACTGCTTCTACTTCAATTCAACCCACCATCACCCCTCATGAGGACCATTGCAGTTTACCTCATCTATTTAACCTTTCTCTTCCTATGGTCTTAGTCCAAATGATCTTTTAGACCTCTGCTCAAGGTCTTCTAGTGGTTTCCTGTGTCATTCAGAGTGAGCTGAAAAGTCTATATTTGACTTACAAGGCCCTCCACAATCTGACCCCATGTGACTTTGGTGATACTCTACCCCATTTTCTCATTTCACTCCAGCCACACTGGCCTCCTTGCTGTTCCTTGTGGTTACCCAGAAACCTCCTCACTGGGATTTATGCAACTGTTTTCACAGCTCTTCCCCAGAGAGCCACATGACTCCTTCTTGTACCTCTTTTAGGGCAATGCTGAAATATCACCTTATCTGAGAGGCCTTCCTCATCACCCTGTCTCAGGCATGCACTATCCCTATTTTGATTTATTTTTCTTGTTAGTGCTGATTACCCCCTGACATATGGATTTTTTTCTCTCTTCTCATTAACTCCCAACTAGTTTATAAGTTCCATGAGAACAGAGACTTTTTTGAAGCCTAGAAAAAGTGTCCAGCACATAGTAAGCTTTCAATGATTATTGGCTAAATGAGTGTAATTTGAAATGGAAAAACCTGGTGGTAGTAGTGTGCTTCCTACTTGGAAGAAGAAAATGAGCAGACAGAAAGTTGGGCATGGTCAAGAAAAAATTATTTCAATTAGACTGAAAAATAAATACTTGTGGAGGGAATTAGAAATTAGATTAGAAAAATAGTGAGGGGGCAATTTTGGAGGGCCATGAATGCCAACTGGTGTGCTTGTCTGTAATTGAGTGGTATAGGGCAATTGAAGGAGCTACTGAAAGCATTTAACTGCGGCATTAAGAGAGGTGTATTTGTCATGATTACTATACCTTCCTGCTTTCTCCCTTGCTCTCTAGTTTTTCTTAATTCTTTCTTTATTCA
Organism: Anoura caudifer; assembly: GCA_004027475.1. Classification (NCBI taxonomy): domain Eukaryota; kingdom Metazoa; phylum Chordata; class Mammalia; order Chiroptera; family Phyllostomidae; genus Anoura; species Anoura caudifer. The sequence goes on from PVKU01006001.1 coordinate 69,112, forward strand.
CTTATTCCTTAAATATATTCTAAATACCAACTGTTTACAAGCAGATTTGGGGGAATATAAAGATCTTGCCTTCAAGAATCAAGTAGTTGTATTACAGTACAACAAGTGAAGAAACAGAACAAGATATTGGAGGTACTGTGATAGCCCAAAGACAGGGGGAAAGCTTTGTTGAGAGAAGATTAGGAAGTTTGCAGGGGTGGTCAGAAATGTTTTCAGAAGATGATAGTTGAATTTTGCATCATGAGGTCTGAGTTTCCAGGTAAGCAGAGGCACAGGGCATGCATGGAACTGGGAGAACTGAAAGTAATTTGTGGAACATTTAGAAAAGTAGACTGAGAAGAAGCCAGAAATGGTCTTTCTGCTAATAACAATGAAGAAGGGACTGTCCCATTTCTCATGTACTACCTGTAAATGAGAGTTAAAAAGGGTCCAAATGGCTCATACTGAAAAATTTACTTAACCTGAAAGGCAAGGATTTTAGTTGGTAGAGTTTAAATGGTGGTAGCAGAGTTGGGGGGGGTTTATATAAATATAAATAAGGTAGTGGATTTGGTATTGAAAATACATTTGAGAATACAGGAGGGCAAGATTTCATACTGATTAGTTGTTAGAGAAAGGAGAGAAGAGCAGTTAAGGAAAATGCTGAAATTTTAGGGAACTAATAAATTACACCTCTGTCACCTCCCTAGTTAGGAACCAGTTGATACAAGATATTGGGGCTAGGCAGTTGGAAACCAAAGCATTAATCCTTTAATCTTAAAACAGATTCAAGAATGTAACAGGTCTTTGGGTCAGTTGGGCCTCTCTAGATTTGGTAGATAAATGAGTCGAACACAGCTAAGCTGAACCACCATAGGCCTCTCTGGCATGGAGTGAGCCTGTGGCTAAGCGTGTTGCAACGGAAGATCAGAACACATCCTTTCTACAGGTACGGCAAGTCAGAAGGCAGAGGCGAGGTATGTGTAGTGCTAGGCATTTTGACCAAGTAGGTCAGTTCTTCTCTTGAAGAGGATAGAGTAAGGGGATTGAGATGATGTTACAGGTTGGGCTCTCTGGAAATAATGGCTTTGAGATGGAGGCTAGTGTACATGGAATGCTTTAGGGAGTGACGGCCATGGAAGGGAGGAAAGGAGGCAGGATTGTGTAGAAGGAAAAGTTTAGCTGTAGTGCAGTCCTAACAGAAACCTCTGTTGTTCCTAGAGGGACAGAGATAGGAGACCCCTTGGAGCTTTCCACATTGGGGCAGGAGGGCAAGGCCTTTATACCTCTGTGTCCATCAGCCATTGAGATGTGGCCACCTTGGGAAGGGAGTATTATCTTGGCTGAGGCAGAGACAGCTGAGGATGCTATGGATGTGACATGACAACATCCTTCATAGATTACCAAACGGTTCCTTCTCTTCTGTTCTCTGCTGGGGAGTGGGTTTAACATTCTGTCTTCTCCAGAAACATAAGGAATGGGAAATTTTGTTTCACTCTAAGAGGGAACATTTTTTGGATATGGGCATCATGGTGGATAGTAGTACTGTTCACGAAGAAATTTAAGGGAAAGAGATGGCAGGATCCCTGAAATAAACCAAGTAAGAATGTACAAGAGGGAGAGGGAGGGTATCAGGCCATCTCAACAGCTGTTCCGTATTCCTCTTCTGTGTCATGTTCCAGGACAATGGCATGTACCCCCCTCTCTTCTCTCCTTCCTTCCTTACTGCCTTTTGGTGTCACCTTACATCCTTGGGACCATGGCTCAGGGGACACAGTATGGATTGAGCCCTCTTCCATTTCTATTTCTGTCTGTTATTGAATAGAAGTGACTGGAAATAGGCAACAGAGTAAAGAAAAGCATGAGAAATTTCTTTATAGTTTTGTAAATGTATGAGTTTTGTAAATGTTTTGTCTTTTCCCCAGGTCTTTGCAAATCACCATACTTATCTGCCATACTGTTAGGGCAGTGGAGTCTGATAGTAGGCTACACAATTCCACCAGTGCTTAAGTCGGTCCATGGAACGGCAGCTACCTCACTAAATATTATAGTTTTATTCACACTGATAAAGTTTTCTCAGCATTTCATAGTTTTGCAGTATAAATATGGCATTAAGCACTTTTCCAGCCTCAGAAAAGTATAAAAATCACTGCTGTTCTCATTCCCAGGTCTTTTAAGTTCATTCAGTATGATCAGCAGTTCATTACACACATGAAGTCTAATGGTGAATGTTTTTATGTCTATATGTGCATTTTTGGGGAAGTGGTAACTGTTTCATGAGTCATTAATGTGAATGCACTGAACTTATTATTAAACTTCCTGGAATGAAAATGGGGCAAATGAGATACCATTTGTGTTCTTGGCTAATTTTTTTTTAAATTTTATTTAGAGGGAGGTCTGCTTATTATAACTCAAAATTGTATCAGATTGTTTTTTAGTAAATTGCCACCGCTCAAATAGGCCATATCAAGACATTTATTGCCAATTAGGAACAGGATGTTTGAGATGTTTAGTGATGTTCTCCGGATGACCTGTTTTATGTTTTCTGTTTATTTTGTTTTATTTTTGTTTTATGATCATGTTGGCTTTTCCATTAAACTATAACTTTAATTGAGTTGGCTCAGTTAATAGAACATTGACCAGATCCCCTTCTCTAACTCCCAGTTGTCTCCTTACTTCACCCCCACCCCCAGTTCTTCTATTATGTCTCAACCTCAGTCTGGAATGAAGGGAATTTTTAGGTGTGTGCCTTACAAATATATGTTTCTAAGACACAGGCACACTGTATTTCAATCTAAATTGCCTGGATAGTGTTCCTTAGGACCTTTAGGGATAAATCCCTGTGAAAAGTAAATTTAAACAGTAATTCCGTAGAGGGGTACATTTCTTAGCGAATAGCCAGTAAAGGGCTATGTGGATGTCTGCACTATATGTGGCAACATGATCTCTATCTACATCTGTTTTGAAGTTCAGTTGTTGCCCAGGCCACATGTGCCTTTCTTTAAGTTACTGACATCCATCCCCTCCCAGGATCCAGGCATTGTAAGCTGGTTAACTATAACTGACTTACTCTTTTTGACTTAGAGATTGTTATACTTTGTCTTGGTTTGATTGTTGTTCCTGTCAGTTCTGGTTCTGTTTAATATTGACAACACTGATATTTCTATAAATTAGCAACATGGCAAAAGAACCTGGCATATTTAAACCCATAAATCTTGATTTCCTGGTCTTTTTAAAGCTTTGTGGTTTAAGTAGAGCTTTACTCTATGGTAGGCATAAGCAGTACTTGTAAAAATTTTGGCTATCAGAAGGCTTTCATAGATCAAATGGAACTAAAAAATTACCTCAGATGAGTCACTCTTTGAGAATCAGAAAATCCAGATCTGTCCTGGCTCTGCTAGTGAGATCTTTCATAAATTACATAGTCTCATTACATATCTTTAAAAAAGATAACAAATACTATGTGATTTCATTTACATGATTCATCTAAGGCAATCAACTTCATAGAAACGGAAAGTGGAGCAAGGGCTGGAGGAGAGGGGAAAACAGGATTTGTGCAATGGGCACAGAGCTTCAGCTTTGCAGGAAGAAAAGGTTCTGGAGATCTGTTGTACAACAGTGCAAATATGCACTGAACTGTGCAGTTAACACCACTGAACTGTGCAGTTAAAAATGGTTGCAATGGTAAGTTTTATATTATATGTTTTTATCACACTTTAAAATTTAAAATAAAAATGTAAATGGTAGCGTACTGTTAATTGAGTGTGTAGTATGTGCCTTTGATGCATTACCTTATTAAATATCCACAAATCCATGAAGGTAGGTAACACCCTAAGATGAAAGAACTTAGATTTAGAGAAGTAGCTAATAAGTAGCAGACCACTTTGGACCTAGATGTGACTCTAAAGCCACTCAAAAAACATATTACCACTATCTAAACTTAAGCCAGCCTATCTCTAAGGCTTTTTAGCGCTGATATCTATGATTCATGATTCTGCAGAGACCAAGTGAGAAAAAAGTTTAAATGTTTAAGTGTTGAGAGACTACCCCTTTATCATTTATAGTGAATAAAAATTGCCATATGAGATTTAGTCTGTGGTACAGCAGGACCAAATGCTGTTTAGGGGAGGCCAAGGTATAATTCAAATGTTAGAAAAGTTAAGATATTAATAGTGATTGCTTCTGTGGAAAGACTTGGTAGAGACTCATATGGGTCTTCACTTTTTCATTATAGTTTTTCTGCTTTTTGAGTTTTTAATAAGAAGTATAACTTCTGTTTTGGGTTGAATTGTGTTCTCCAAATTTATATGTTAAAGCCCCAACCCCCAGTACCTTAGAATGTTAACGACCTTATTTGTAGATATGATCATTGCACATAATTACTTAAAATAAGGTCAGCTGGTGTATGTGAGGCCCCTAATCCAATATGATTTGATGTCCTTACAAAAAGGGGAAATTTGGATGGAGACATGCACACAGCAACAATGTCATGTGAAGGTGAAGGCAGAGATTAGGGTGATACTTCTACAGGCTAAGGAATGCCAAAGATAGCCAGAAAACCACCAGAAGCCAGGGAGAGGCGTGGAACAGATTATTCCTCAGAATCTCAGGAGAAACTAACAACCCTGATGACACCTCGATCTCATTCATTCCTCCAGCATCCAGAACTGAGACAATAAATTTCTGCGGTTTAAGTCACTTAGTTTGTGGTACTTTGCGACAGCAGCTCTAGCACTGTAACAAAACTTCTAAAATGAAAAAAAAAAAGTTAGCTGTGGTTCCTGGGAGTTTATCTCAAGCAATATTTAAATTAAGAAAGGATCTGTTTACATGATGTCCGTTATAATAATTTTTATGATTTGAAAGAATGGAAAGCAACCTAAATGGCTAGGTGTTAGTGAATAACCAAATTATAGCATGTGTACTTGATGAAATATTATGTTGTCATTTTATATAGCCTATGAAATAATGTGATAAATGCGTATAACCTAAATAAAAAGTTACATGTAAAATTGTTTATACAAAATGATAACTAACAGCTGTATGTAATATATATACATCAACCAAGATTAGCCGGAACATAGAAAATAAAAAAGCTTTGTTAGGAATAGTGGAATGTAGGCAGATTTGTTCATTTAATTTTTTAAAATTTGTTTATTTTATTACATAGATTTATAATAATATAGTATTGTGCTTATAATATCTTAAAAATCAACTTTATTGAGGAAATTTTACATTCAATAAAATGTACCCTTTTTTAAGAGATACTGATCTGAATTTTCTTATTTACTTATTTATTTATTTAGTTATTTATTTACTTATTTTTAGATAGAGGGGAACAGAAGGAGAAAGAGAGGGAGAGAAGCATCAAGGTGCGGTTGCCTGTCATATGTCCCCAACTGTGGACCTGACCTTTAACCCAGGCATGTGTCCTGACTGGGAATCTAACCGGCGGTTCACAGGCCAGCAGCGCCCAATCCCCTGAAGCACACTAGCCAGGGCAAAATTGGGTACACCCAAAGGGTCGCTGGTTTAATCCCAGTCAGGGCACATGCCTGGGTTGCGGTTAGGTCCCCAGTAGGGGACTCTTGAGAGGCAACCACATGTTGATGTTTCTCTCCTCCTCTTTCTCCCTCTTTCCCCTCTATCTAAAATAAATAAATAAAATCTTTTTAAAAAATTGTACAATTTGATAGTTTTGACAAATGTAAACATCCTTATAACTAACACTACAATTAAGAAATAAAGCATTTCATATGTAAGGGAAAAGAAACAATGGAGCCCTGACTGGCACGATTCAGTTGGTCTGACGTTGCCCTGCAAAGTGAAAGTTTACTGGTTCTATTCCTGGTCAGGGCACATGCCTAGGCTATGAGTCCTGTCCTGATCAGGACCTGTACAATTGATGTTTCTCTCTCACATTGATGGTTCCTTCCCTTTCTCACTCCCTTTCCCTCTCTCTAAAATTGAATCTTACAAAAAAAAAAAAAAAGAAAGAAGAAAAGAAAAGAAACAATGGAGATACAGAGAAAGCAAAGATGGTTGTAATAAATCCTCATATATCAATAATCACCCTAAGTGTAAGTGAATGGAATTTACCAATATAAAGGCACAGAGTGGGTCTACCCTGGCCCAGTGGGTCAGTGGGTTAGGGTCTCATCCCATATACCAAAAGGTTGCAGGTTCAATCCCAGGTCTGGGTGCGTATGGAAGGCAACCAGTCCATGTTTCTTTCACACCAATGTCTGTCTGTCTGTCTCTGCCTCTCTCTCCCTTCCCCTTTCCCTGTCTGCCCCCTCCCTCCCTCCCTTCCTCTCTATCTAAAATCAATAAACATATCTTCGGGTGAGGATTTTTAAAAAGGCACAGAATGGCAGAATGGATTAAAAAACAAAGCCTGACTATATATTGCCTTCAGCAGACTCATTTCAGCTACAAAGACAAACATAGGCTCAAAGTGAAGGGGTAAAAGATGGCACTCCAAGCAAATGACATTCCCAGAAAAGTGGGTTAGCTGTACTCATGTCACATGAAATAGTTTTGAAGATAAAAAGTTACAAGAGACAAAGACAAAAGTTAAATAATGATAAAGGGGACAGTTCATCAAGAAGATACAGCACTCAGCTATATATATGTACCCAACCTAGGAATACCAAAATTTATAAAGCAATTACTAACAGACCTAAGGGGAAGAATAGACAAAAATACAGTTATAATAGGGGACCTGAATATCCATGTACAGCAGTGAATAGATCATCTATACAGAAAGTCAAAAGGAAATATTGGCCTTGAATGACAACATTAGACCCAGAGGACATAATCAATACTTATAGAACTTTTCCTACCAAAATGACAGAATATGCATTTTTTTCAAAAGTACATGAAACATTCTCAAGGATAGACTATATATTAGGGCACAGAACTGTCCTCAATAAATTTAAGAAGACTGAAATCATACCAAGCATATTTTCCTACCACAGTGGTATGAAACTGGAAATAACTACAAAAAGAAAGCTGGTAAAACCATGAATGTGTGAAGATTAAACAATGTGCTATTGAACAAGTATTGGGTCAAATAAATAGATCAAAAGATACATAGAGACAAATGAAAATGAAAATAGAGGAAGCCAGAATTTTTGGGAGGCAGCAAAGTGGTACTGAGAGACAAGTTTATAGCATTATAGGCTACCTCAAAAAAACAAGAAAAATCTGAAATAATTTAAAATTATACCTTAAAGAATTAGAAAAAGAAGAACAAAAGAAGCCCAAAGTCATTAGAAAGGAAATAATACAAATTAGTGCAGAAATAAGTGAAGTAGAGAACAGGAAGAGAATAGAAAAAATAGTGACAGAAAGAAGTGGTTCTTTGAAAAGATAAATAAAGTTGACAAACCTTGCTAGATTCCCTAAGGAAAAAAGGGAAAAGACTCAAAATTAGAAATGAAAGAGGAAAAGTTACAATGGACATACCAGAAGTACAAAGGTTTATATAAGAATACTGTGAAAGGGTATACCCCACCAAATTTGATAACTTAGGAGAAATAGACATATTCTTAGAAATATATAACCTCTTTATACTGAACCATGAATATTGGAAAACTGATCACTAGTCAGAAAATTGAAATAGTAATGAAAAACCTCCCTCCAAAAAACAAAAGTCCAGCACCAGATGGCCTCACTGGTGAATTCTACCAAACATTCAAAGAAGATTTATACCTGTCCTTTTCAAACTCTTCCCAAAATACATAAGAAGAAGAAATAGTTCCTAACTCGTTTTATGAAGCTGAAATTACTCTGATTACAGAACCAGTCAAAAAAAGAAACTTACAGGTTAATACCTCTAATGAACATAGATGTAAAAAATTCTAATCAAAATACTAGCAAATTAAAAGAATAATACATCACCACCAAGTAGGGTTCCTTCTAGGGATGCAAAGATGGTTAATATCCACAAATTAATCAATGTGATACACCACATTAACAAAATAAAAAATGAAAATTATGTCAATAGGTGCAGAAAAACCATTTGATAAGATACAACATCCGTTTATGATTAAAATACAATAAAATGGGCATAGAAGAAAAGTATCTCGACATAATAAAGGCCATATGACAAACCCTCGGCTAATATACTCAATGGTGAAGAACTGAAAGCGTTTACTCTACGATGAGGAACAAGACAAGTATGCTTGCTCTCACCATTGTTGTTCAACATAGTACTGCAAGGCCTACCCCGAACAGTCAGACAAGAAAAAGAAATAAATGGCATCCGAATTATGAATGCAGATGACATGATTCTTTCTACATATAGAAAACCCTAATGACTCCATCAAAAGACTATTAGAAACAATAAACAAATTGTTAAGTTGTTAAACAAGTTGCAAGATACAAAATCAATGTACAAAAATCTGTTTTATCCCTATGTACTGAAATTTACTTTGTCTAATATTAAAAAAAAGAAAACTATAGGGAGATGGCACCCAAGTAGGTGGAAGTGGAGCCCACTTGCTTGTGCCCCTCAACATGGATTGTTGGCTGATCTTCTGACAGGTGACCTGAACAACCATTGGAATTTCAGCTGATAGGCATTTTTGAAGCCAAGAACTACAGAGGATGCTTTGCACCATCTGGTGAAAGATTTTATAAGTTTAAGGGTAAATATCCTGTGTGAGGAACCTTCAGCAGAGGAGAGACCAGACAGAAAGCAAAGTTTAGTAGCTCCCTCCTCTCCCAGGGCGGGGGTCTCCAGTCCCACACAGGGAACCTTCAACCTAAACGGGAGAGATTTGGAAGGATATCCAGAGCCTGGGAGACTCAGGCTGCACACACACAGTGAGCAGCATGTCCATAACTGCAACACCAACCCGGAGAGGTCCACAGAGAAATTCTGTCTCCTGTCAGAGGCACTGGCAGGCTATGGCCAGCCTTGACTCAGAGAGACTTTTTGCTTTGGGGGGTGGTGTAGTATGCAGAGTACTGGGCAGTGACTCAGTACTGCAGTGTGGGTGCCACACAGAGACTTCTGTGAAGAGGAGCTGAAGTGTGGCTGGGAAGGGACTGCGTGTGCACACAGCTCATACAGCTCCACTGCCAGCAAAGAACCCAGATTGAAAGGGCAGTTAGTATCCACAGAATCCAGCTGGGCAAGGAGATCAGAAAGCTGCATGGCGAGGGGATTACGGTGCCCCAGCCAGCACAGCTGGCAAGTCGGGGGCTGTGTGCAGAATGGAGAGTTTTGGTCTGAATCTTCTGTGAGAGTAGTAGGGTGGGAGCTAGACGAGCAAGAGCAGAGTGCCTGAGATTCCTTGCAGCCAGGCAGGTCCCCTTACACTGTGGGGTACAAAGTTCTGAGAAGAGGAAGGTGTGCCCAACCTCCACCTGCAGGATTGCAAACTCCACAGGACAGTAAGGCCAGGCTCAAGAACCCCCTGTCGGGGTACATATCCACGGGGGAAAGAAAGAAAATCTCCAAAAAAGCCCTTTCTGAACTTTTATCAGATGTGAAAATCTACACTGATTCTTCCTTGGGCCCTATTCCACGGACAACAGCAGAGCAGAGAGATTATAAATTGGCACAGAAAGGGGTATTCCAGAGTCCCCCCTCCCCGCCTACCCCACCGCCAGCCTCAGCTCTTACACAGAGCTGCTATCAGAGTCAAGTGAGAAAGAGCTGACCCTCTTACACAGATTGACCCCTCAATTGAAGTGGACAGCTAATTCATTAGAAACTATACATTATTGGAAATAATCTGAGACAGAGCAAGATGTATTGTGCAGGGATAAGGGAATACACCCACCATCTTCCCTGAAGACTGAACAGAGCCTCCCAGGGGAGAAACAGGGGTCCCACCCTCTGGATTGCACCAGAATCCCCCTCTAGAGGCAAGTAGAGGTGGTTCGTGAGTGCTGTCAGACGCTGGATAAGCCACCCCTGGACCTTGTTGTGATAAAAAGCCAGCAGGGCAGAACAGCAAGGACCAGCCAGAATTGAAGCAGACAGCCACAGACTGTGGATCCCTTGTAGCCTTGAACAGGCTGCCTAAAGCTAGACCAAGACACCATCTGACATTACCAGAGACAGATCCAGAAAAAGACAGTAGGTAAATACCAGACTCTGCTGAGATGAATTCTACCTTGTTCATTTTCATTATTTGCTTCATTTTTCTTCTGTGTCATTTTTTAATATTTTTTCTTTTTCTTCATGTTTGTTCCTGTTATTTCACTATTTTTATTTAGTTTTATTCTAAAACTCATATTTTACTGTTCCTATCTCTTCCTCCATTTTGCCTTCTTTCTTCCCTTTCTTATTTTCATTTTAAATTTTATATTTTCCCCTTCTATGCCTTCTTTCTGTTCCTCACTCTTACTATTTCTCCTCCTTCTGTCTTCTCAAAAGAAGATGAACCATTTTTCTTTCCTCACATCCTCTTTCACTTTCTTTTAATATCCTTATTCTTTTCCACCTTTGTTCATCTTTCTTATATGTTGTTGACATTGTAGTCATAGTTGGGGTATATTTTTGCTAGTGTGTGTTTTTTTTGCTGGATTGTTTTGTTCTGTGAACACCTGAACATAAGTATACAAGACGTGGTGGGGGTTGTGACTCTCAGCCATCTGGCTGGAGTGGAGAACCCACCAGTGAGTGAGCCAACAACAACCAAAACCCAATTACAACAAGAGAGCATGCATAAACGGCATAAATGGCATCCCTAGAGCATTCAGCTCAGGAGATCAAAGAGACTGCATCACTGAGTCCCACATGTCTTCTACCACAGAAGGCCACCCCACGAAGACAGGGAGTCAAAGCAAATCAATCTAATATGCAGAAGCAAACAAAAGGACTCACCTAAAATGTGGAGACAAAGAAATAGCCCCCAATATTGCAAAAGGAAAGGAGGAATCCCCTGAAAGAGTGCCAAACAAAATTGAAGCAAGCAATCTATCAGACATAGAGTTCAAAGTAATGGTTTTAAAGATGGTCAAGGAACTCAGTGAGAGCTACAAGAAACTTTATTGTAGCTACAGGGAACTTAGTAGGAACTGCATCAGCATGAAAAGGACATAAATACTATGAATAAGAACTGGGAGGAAATGAAGAAGACAGTATCTGAACTGAAGAATAGATTGGAAGGAATTAAAAGCAGGCTACATGAAGGAGAGGATATAATAAGCAAGTTGGAAAAAAAAGGTAGGAAAAAAACCAGTCAGAGTAACAAAATGAAAACACAGTAAAAAAGAATGGAGATAGTTTAAGGGAGCTGCAGGACAACATGCAGTGTAACAATATTCACATCTTAGGGATATCAGAAGGAGAAGAAAAGGATCAAGGGATAGAAAATGTGTTTGAAAAAATAATGACAGAAAACTTCCCTTACTTGGTGAAGGAAAAAGTCACACAAGTTCAGGAAGGACAGAGGGTCCCAATCAAGATGAACCCAAAGAGACCCACTCCAAGATACATCATAATTAAAATGGCAAAATTTAAGACAGAGAGAATCTTAAAGGCAGCAAAGGAGAAACAGCTAGTAACACACAAGGGAGCTCAGATAAAGCTATAAGCTGATGTCTCAACAGAAACACTACAAGCAAGAAGGGAATAGCATAAAATATTCCAAATAATAAAAAGCAAAGACTTGCAACAAAGACTACTCTGCACAGCAAGGCTCTCATTTAAAATGAAAGGTAAAATAAGGAGCTTCCCAGACTCCTCCCCCAAAAAAGGCTGAAAGAATACATCTCCATCATACCAGCATTGCAAGTGAGGGTAAAGGGACTGCTTTAAGAAGATGAACACAAAGGAGTGGGGGGGGGAGGGGAACACAAGCATAAAGGGAATAAATGGCAATTAACAAATATCTATCAATAATAACCTTAAATGTAAATGGATTAAATGGATCAAACAAAATATATAGCATAACTGAACAGATAAGAAAACATGACCTGCATATATGTTGTCTATAGAAACCCACCTCAGAACAAAAGATCTACACAGGCTGAAACTGAAGGGATGGAAAAAATATTTCAAGGAAATGGACATGAAGAAAAAAGCTTGAATAGCAATACTTAGACAAAATAGACTTCAAAACAAAGGCCATAATAAGAGACAAAGAGGGTCACTACATAATATTTAAGGGAAGTGTTCAACAAGAGGATATAACCCTTGTAAACTTATATGCATGCACCCAACACAGAACTGCCTAAATTACATCAAGGAATCTTGAAGGACTTTAAGAAGGAGATTGACAGCAATATAGTCATTGTAAAGGATTTTAACATCCCACTGTCAACAATGGATAGATTGTCCAAACAAGGAATCAACCCAGGGATATTGTAACATTGACTGACACTGTGTATCAAATTGATTTAATTGATAATTACAAAGCATTTCACCCCAAAGAAGCAATATACATTCTTTTTAAATGCACATGGACATTTTCAAAGATAGACTACATGGTAGGACACAAAACAAGCCTCAACAAATTCAAGAAAATTGAAATCATATCAAGCATATTCTCAGATTACAATGATTTGAAACTAGAAACCCACCTCAAGGAAAAACCTCAAAAACATTCAAATACATGGTGACTGAAAAACATGTTATTAAACAATGAGTGGGTTAACAATTAGATCAAGGAAGAAATCAGAAAGTATCTGGAAACAAATGAAAATGAACACACAACCCAAAATCTATTGAACACAGTGAAGGCAATTGTGAGAGCAAAGTTCATAGCAATACAGGCCAACCTAAAGAAAACAGAAAAATCTCAAATAAATAGCCTACTCCTACATCTAAAAGAACTAGAGGAACAACAACAAACAAAGCCCAGAGCAAGTAGAAGATAGGAAATAAAATCAGAATAGAATTAAATGACATAGATACTTAAAAAAAAAAAAAACAATTTTCAAAAGATCAGTGCATCCAGGAGCTGGTTCTTTGAAACAATAAACAAAATTGATAAACCTTTAACCATGCTCATCAAGAATAAGAGAGAGGACCCAAATAAATCAGAAAAAAAGAGAAGTAACTACTAATACCACAGAAATGCAAAGGATTGTAAAAATTAGTATGAACTATATGCCGAGAAATGAAACTACCTGGGTGAAATAGGTAATTTCTAGAAACATAAAATCTTCTAAAACTAAATGAAGAAGCAGCAGAAAGCCTGAATAGATCAGTAACAACTAACAAATTGAAGAAGTGATCAAAAAACTTCCGGCACACAAAAGCCATGAGCCAGATGACTTCAAAAGTGAATTTTACCAAACACTCAAAGAATAAGTAACTCCTAGCCTTCTCAAACTCTTCCAAAAAAATTCAAGGAGAGGGAATACTCTCAAACTCTTTATGAGGCCAGTATTATCTGAATTCCAAAACCAGGTAAAGGCACAACAAAGAAAATTACAGGCCTATAACTCTGGTGAACATAGACGCTAAAATCTTCAACAAAATATTGGCAGTCCAGATTCAGCAATACATTAAAAAGATCATACACCATGATCAAGTGGGATTTATCCCAGGGATGCAAGGATGATACAATATTCATGAATCAATACATGTAATACATCACATAAACGAAAGGAAGGACAAAAATCACATGATCATATCAATAGATGCTGAAAAAGCATTTGATAAAATCCAGCACTCATTTATGATAAAAACATTCAGTAAAGTGGGAGTGAAAGGAGCATTCCTCAACGTAATGAAGGCCATATACGAGAAACCTACTGCTAATATTACATTCAGTGGGCAAAAATTAAAAGATTTTCCCTTAAGATTAGGAAGAGGACAAGGGTATCTACTTTTACCACTCTTATTCAAGATAGTGCTGGAAGTTCTAGCCACAGCGATCAGACAATAAAAATAAATACATCCAAATTGGAAAGGAGAAAGTAAAACTGTCATTATTTGCATACAACATGATAGTGCATGTGGAAAATTCTATATTCTCCACCAACAACCTACTCAACCTAGTAAGTGAACTTGACAAAAAATAGCAGGATAGAAAGTCAATATTCAGAATTGATGGCATTTTTGTACACCAACAATGAATTATCAGAAAGAGAAACTAGGAAGAAATCCTAGTTACTATAGCAACAAGAAAAATAAAGTACCTAGCAATAAATTTAACCAAATAGGTAAAATACATACTTGGAAAACTATAGAACACTGAAGAAGGAAATTGAGGGAGATACAAATAAATGGAAGTACATAGGTGTTCCTGGATTGGAAGAATTAACATCATTAAAATTCCATACTACCCAAAGCAATCTATAGTTTAACACAATTCTTATTAAAATTCTTATTAAAGGCATATTTCACAGATCTAGAACAAATATTTCAAAAAGTAGTATGAAACAAAAAAAGACCACAAATAGTCTCAGCAATCTTGAGAAAAAAGAGTAACCTTAGAGGGATCACAATACCTGATATGAAACTTTACTAAGGCCACTGTAATCAAAACAGTGTTGTCCTGGCATAAGAACAGACACGTAGATCAATGGAACAGAATAGAGAGCCCAGAAATAAACCCAGGTCTCTATGGCCAATAATATTTGACAAAGGGGGCACAAGCATATAATGGAGTAAAAATACTCTCTTTAAGAAATGATGTTGGGAGAACTGGACTGGTACATTAAAAAAATGAAACTAGACTACCAACTTACACCATACACCAGAATAAATTCAAAATGGATAAAAGACTTAAATGTAAGTCAGGATACCATAAAAGTCCTAGTAGAAAACATAGGCAGTAAAAGTTCAGATATCTCACATAGCAGAGGTTTTGCCCGTATATTTCCTAGAGCAAGGGAAATAATGGGGAAAAAAACATATGGGACTATATTAAGTTTAAGTCCTTTTGCATGGCCAAAGAAACCATCATCAAAATGAAAAGTGAACCAACTATATGGGAGAACATATTTGCCAATGATATATCAGACAAGGGTTTAATCTCCAAAAAATATAAAGAACTCATACTACTCAACACTGTGAAGACAAACAATCCAATTAAATAATGTGCAAAGGACCTTAATAGACATAGATGGCTCATTTACATAAGAAAAATGCACATCAATAGCCATCAGAGAAATGCAGATTGAAACTACAATGAGGTATCACCTCATACCTGTCACAATGACTATCATTAAACAATAAACAAGTGCTGGCAAGGATATGGAGAAAAGGGAGCCCTAGTGCATTGTTGGTGGGAATGCAGATTTGTGCAGCCACTGTGGAAAACAGTATGGAACTTCCTCAAACAGCTAAAACTGGAATTGCCTTTTGACCCAGCAATTCCACTGTTGGGAATATACCTTAAAAATCCCAAATCACCAATTCAAAAGAACTTGTGCAGCCCCATGTTCATACCAGCACTATTTATAATGGTCAAGTTCTGGAAACAGCATAAGTGCCCATCAGCAGATTAATGGATTAAAAAATGATGGTACATTTACACAGTGGAATACTATGCAGCAGAAAGAAAGGAGGAATTGCTACCTTTTGTGACAGCATGGTTGGAACTGGAGACTATTATGCTAAGTGAAATAAGCCAGCTGGTGAAAAACAAATACCATATGATCTCACTTATCAGAGGAATCTAATGAACAAAGTAAGCTAATGAGCAAAACACAACCAGAGACATGGAAACGCACAACAGACTGATAGCTGCCCGAGGGAAGGGGGAGGGGGATAATGGTGGAAAGGAGATCAGTTAAAGAACTTGTATGAATGACCCATGGACATGGACAACAGTGTGGGGATGGACTGTGCGGGCGGGCCCCAAGGAGATAAAATTGGGACAACTGTAATAGAAGTAACAATAATTAAAAAATGAAGAGAAAAAGAAAAGCAAAAACACCCTAGCAGGGGTGTGTAACCTGCAACCTGTGGGCTACATGCAAGCCCAGGATGGCTGTGAATGTGGCCCAACACAAAGTCATTAATTTGCTTAAAACATTGCGAGGGGTTTTTTTTTGGTTACATGTTGCAGTGTACTTAATGTGTGGCCCAAGGTAAATCTTCTTCTTCTAGTGTGGCCCAGAGACACCAAAAGGTTGGACACACCTGGATTGGAATTTGCATGGTATATCCTTATCAATTCTTTTACTTTTGACTTATCTGTGTCTTTATATTTAAAATGGGCTTCTTGTAGGTAGCATATAGGTAGTTGGTTCCTGGTTTATACCTTTTCATAGAGTATTTAAAGATTTCTAATTAATGTAATTATTGGTGTACTGGATTTAAATCTTTTGTACCAGTTGCTATTGCTAAGTAACAAGCCATCCCAAAATTAGTTGCATGAAATAATAATTTTTTTCATCCTTTTTTGGATTTTGTCAGTCAGAAACAGAAAGGACATGTAGGGGATGGCTTGCTTTGCTCTATGTTGTCAGAAACCTTACCTGGGAAAGCTTGAATGCCGGACTGAATGACTTGGCTTTAGAACCTTCTCAAGGCCTACTCCATCAATGGAAGTTGATGTCCACGGTCAGCTGGTACCTCAGTTGGGGTTATCAGCTGGCACCACCCACCTATGCGTATCCTCTGCATGAGGCTTCTTGGTTTACTCACAGCATGGTGACTGGGTTTCAAAAAAAAGTGTCTTGCAGAGATCCAGGCAGAAGCCACCTACTCTTTGTAACCTGCCCTTGGAAATCAGTGTCATTTTCACTGTACTCTTAGCAGGAGCAGTCACATGGCCCCCCTCCCTGCCCCCCACCTTGATCCAAGGGAAGACTGCAATCCCACCTGCGAATCGAATGTGCAGAGTATCAGAGTTTCTTAGGAGCATGTTTTAAGACGGCCATATTTGCCTAGCATTTTGCTTCTTGTGTTTATTTTTTCATTTGTTCTTTGTTTTTCTGCCCTATATTTTTTACTTCTTAAAAAGTGAGTTTTACTATTCTATTTTATCTCCACTATTAATATCTTTTTACTTTATCTTACAATGGTTGCTCTAGCACAGCACTATCCAAAAGAAATCTAATGTGAGCCATACTTGTGTGCCCCACATGTAAATTTAATTTTTCAGTGGCCACATTAAAAATGGAAAAAGAAAAAGGTGGAAATAATTATAAAATATTTTTATTTAACATAATAAAAAATAAAACCAAAGTATATACTATTTAATATGTAGTCATTGTAGAAAAATGAGATATTTTATTCATTTTCTCTATACCAAGTCTTTGAAATTCAGTATATAATTTATATTTACAGCAAATCTTAAGTCATGTTTCAAGTTGTCATTTGCTGTATGTGGCTAGTGCCTACTGTATTGGGCAGCACAGTTCTAGAATTTATATTCATATTTTGTATCATAAAGGAACATCCATGTTACCTGAAAATATAGTATATAATATATATGTATAATTTTAGAACCTATAGCAGTTTACATCCATTTTTCCTCTCCCACATTTTAATTTATTTCATCATTAAACTTTTCTTATGGGTCTCAAAACTTTGACAGATTTTTAGTCACATTGTTTCCATTGAAAGTACTGATTTGTAAAAACTAATCACTTAAGAACTGCCACACACAAAAAACCCCAAATGGTTCACAAACATTCTCCTCTCTTCCTCTGTTTTTTGATGCGTTGTAATTATTAACCAGTCTTTTACTATTAAACTAAAATGGCCAATTAAGACAAATAGTTCTGAGACTGTTCTTCCACCACTGATTAAGACTGAGGTGGCAGGTATTAGGGATAATAACTCATTTAGCCTTCTGAGCTTTCTGGGATGGCTTGGTGACTTTTCCAGCTCCAGCTGCCTTCTTGTTCACTGCTTTGATGACACCCACAGCAACTGTCTGTCTCATATCATGGTCAGCTACACAGCCCAGAAGAGGATAGTCAGAGAAGCCCTCAACACACAGCGGCTTGCCAGGAACCATGTCAACAATGGCAGCATCACCAGATTTCAGAAACTTTGGGCCATTTTCCAGCTTTTTTCCCCAGAATGACAATCAGTCTTTTCCTTCCTATCAGCAAATTTGCAAGCAATACCACCTGTGTGACAGTCCGGCACAGGTGCACATCTGACGCTGATTTGGCCTAGATGATTCAGTATAATCACCTGAGCTGTGAAACCAGCTACTTTCACTGGTGGTTCATTTTTGCTGTTACTAGCACAATGCTACAACAAACATCTTTGACAGACATGTTCTTGACATTGAAGCCCACATTGTTCCCAGGAAGAACTTCACTCAAAGCTTCGTGGTACATTTCTATAGACTTCACTCCAGTTGTAGTGTTACCTGGAGCAAAGCTGACCACCATGCTGGGTTTGAGAACACCAGTCTTCATTCATCCCGCAGAGACAGTACAAATGCTATCAGTTTGCTACTAGAACAAAGGTGTCATGGAAACCACCACTAAATCTAAGCCAAAATAGGAAATGACATGACTCATATTAACATCGTCATCACTGAACACATAGATTCTGGCAATTTTACCACTACTGGCCATCTGATCTACAAATGTGATGGGATCAACAAAAGAACCATCAGAAAATTTGAGAAGGACAATGCCAAGATACAGAAAGGCTCCTTCAAGTATGACTGGTTCTTGAGAAACTGAAAACTGAATGTGAACGTAGTATCACCATTGATATCTCTCTGGGGAAACCTGAGACCAGCAAATATTATGTGACCATCATTGATGTCCCAGGACACAGAGACTTTATCAAAAACATGATTACAGGCACGTGTTAGGCTGACCGTGCTGTCCTGATTGTTGCTGCTGATGTTGATGAATTTGAAGCAGGTATCTCCAAGAATGGGCAGACCTGTGAGCATGCCTTTCTGGTTTACACACTGGGTATGAAAGAACTAGTGGGTGGAGTTAACAATATGGATTTCACTGCATCCCCCAGCTTTCTTTTATTTTTGTGATACATTTTACTTTTAAAAATTGTATAAACCCACAATATGTTATTAATTTTGCTTTAAACAGACATTTTCTTAAACAAATTGAAAAGTAAGGAAAAAATCTTCTGTGTTCGTATGCAGGTTTGCCGCTGTCAGTACTCTTCACTTCTTTGTTTAGATGTACATTCCCATTTGATATCATTTTCCTTTCCCTTGAAGGATTTTAACATTTCTTGGAGTGCATGTCTACTGTCGAGAGTTCTCTCAGCTTTTGTTTGTTTATAAGAGGCTTCATTTCATTTAAAATTTTTGTTGTGTTTTTTTCTATTACTATTTATTCCCCTTATACCCTCTTTCACCTCCACCCATGCCCCTCCCATCTGCAATCACTACATGTTGTCCATGTGCATGAGTACTTTTTGGTTTTTGCGCAATCCTTCCACCCTCCAATGCTCCCCCTCTCTTCATTCTTGAATGACATCTTCACTAAATATAGAATTGTGTTTTGACAAGTTGTCTGTACCTTAGTATTTTAAAAATCTAATTCCATTGACTTCTGCCTTGCATAGTATCTACAAGGCTATTGTCATCTTCATCTTCGTTCAGTTGTTTTTTATCCACTCTGGCTGCTGCTATTTTTTTTTCTTATCACAGATTTTCAGAAAAGTGATGAATGGGTGTCATAGTGTGTTTCTTTCTGTGTTCATTCTATTTAGGGTTTTATGAGTTTCCTGTATTTGCATTTTTAATTTTCATCTAATTTGGAAAAAAAATTCAGCCTTCATTTCTTTTGATACTTTTTCTGTTCTTCCCTTCTTTTCTAGGATTCCAGTCATATGTATATTAACCTACTTGATATTTCCCAAAGGTCACTGAGGTTCTTGTCATATTTTCCCCTATCTTCTCTCTCTGTTTAATTTTAGTTTCAGTTGCTATTTCTCAATTCAGTGACCTTTCTTTTGCGATGTTTAATCTGCTTTAATTCCATTCAGTGTTTTTCAGTTCAGATGCTGTATTCTTTATCTCTAGAAATTCTATTTGATTCTTTTTTTACTATCTACTTCTCTCATTATATTCATGATGTTCTTTAAATACTTCCAATCTATACAAATAACTGTTTAAGGTCTTCTTTTTAGTTCAGTTTTATCTTGGCAGGCACTTTGTTTTTAAGCTTTGTTGGGGCAGATGTATTGTAGCCTTTCTCCAGGGCAACTTTTACCCTGCCACTAAGATATAACCTTTTTTGAGTCTCTACTGATTGCTCAAACATGGAATTCCAATGTCTCCCAGTCTTGTGTAATCTTTGGGAATTGTTTACCTTACTGCTCCCTGTTAGTGGTTCTTCTTCTCCCTTGTGGAGTTTCACCCTAGGCATGCACAGATTTATTATTTAACCAAATGTTTATAAGTCCCATGTTTATTACTGGAGATTTTTCTCTATCTAGCTCTCTCTTTTGTCCTCATTTCAGATGTGTTTGTCTTTCCAAACTCTAGTCTTGTTCTCATTAACTCAGTAAGATTTCTGTGCTCTGCTTGCAGTGGCTCTCTCTGCTCTGTGGTTCAGAAAGTGCATCCAGGCAAAAAGCCAGGCTGATCATAAGACTCACCTCATTGATTTTTCTTCTTTCAGGGATCAGTTTTACACTGCCTGTTGTTGTTAGATGTCTGAAAACATTTTGTCCAGTTTTCTAATTTTTTGTAGCAAGAGAGTACATGCAATAGCTTCCTAGGATTAGAAGTCCTAAAGACAACTGGAGTGCTTTAAAAACCTTAAGTAAATTAATAAAGCTTCAAAATTTTCCAACTTAGTTTTATAGATGAGTGTTATTAATATGCTACTTGACCTCTGTAAAATTAACATTTTCAGGTTACAAAGCTCTATTGTAACCTGTCCAATTAGCCTATAAATTCCAAGAGTTTACAGACGGTACATAAAATGCTTTTGAGTCTTTTTTAAAATATATTTTATTGATTATGCTACTATAGCTATCCCATTTCTCCCCCTTTATTCCCCTCCACCTCACACCCCCCTTCCCAGGTGCATCCCTCCCTGCTTAGTTCATGTCCATGGTCGTACATATAAGTTCTTTGGCTTCTACATTTCCTATACTGTTGTGGACCTACCCTCTGCCTATTTTGTACCTACCATTTATGCTTCTTATTCCCTATAACTTTTCCCCCATTGTCCCCCCATCCCCTCCCCACTAATAACCATCTGTGTGATCTCCATTTCTGTGATTCTGTTCCTGTTCCAGTTGTTTGCTTAGTTTGTTAACTTTGGTTTTTGGGTTTTTTTTTTTTAGGTTCAGTTGATGATGGTTGTGAGTTTGTTGTCATTTTACTGTTCATATTTGTGGTCATCTTCTTTTTCTTAGATACGTCCCTTTAACATTTCTCATAATAAGGGCTTGGTGATGATGAACTCCTTTAACTTGTTCTTATCTGGGAAGCACTTTATCTGCTCTTCCATTCTAAACAAGAGCTTTGCTGGATAGAGTTCCTTACCTTTCATGACTTGGAATACTTCTTTCCAGCCCCTTCTTACCTATAAGAAATCAGCTGATAGTCTTATGGGAACTTCTTTATATGTAACCCTCCACTTTTCTCTTCCTGTTTTTAAGATTCTCTCCTTATCTTTAGTCTTGGGTAGTGTAATTATGATGTGTGTGCTTCCTTGGAACCAACCTCTCTGGGACTCTCTGAGCTTCCTGGACTTCTTGGAAGTTTATTTTCTTTGCCAGATTGGGGAAGTTCTCCCTCGTTACTTTTCAAATACGTTTTCAATTTCTTGCTCTTCCTCTTCTCCTTCTGGTACCCTTATGATTCAGATATTGGAACATTTAAAATTGTCCCAGAGGTTCCTAAGCCTCTCCCCATTTCTTTGAATTCTTGTTTCTTCATTCCATTCTAGTTGAATGTTTATTTCTTCCTTCTGCTCCAAATCATTGATTTGAGTCCCAGTTTCCTTCCTGTTGCAGTTGGTTCCCTGCACATTTTCCTTTATTCCACTTTGCATAGCCTTCACTTATTCCTCTATTTTGCAACCATACTCAACCATTTCTGTGAGCATCCTGATTACCAGTGCATCTGATAGGTTGGCTATATCTTTGTAGCTTAGTTGTATTTTTTCTGGAGCTTTGATCTGTTCTTTCATTTGGGCCATTTTTTTTTTTTGTCTCCGCATGCCTGTTGCATTAAGAGGCAGAGTCTTAGGTGTTCACCAAGGCAGATCAACCCACATCCCTTCATTGTGGTGCTGTGTGGGGAAGGGGTCCGAGAGGAAACAATGCCACTTGCTCAGCTCTCAGCAGGCTTTCAGTCACTTCCTTGGCTACCCACAAGCATATGTACCCTTCTGGTGCTGATTCCCAGGTGGGTAGTTTTGTGTACATTCTAAGACCCTGTGGGTCTCTCCAGTGAACTCTCCTGTGGGGCTGGTAGTTTCTCCCACTATCACAACACTTACATGTTTTCTCAGGTAGAGGTTTTGAGGCTTTATTTTTCCATCGCTGGAACTCTGGGTTGCAGGGTGTATCTCAATCCCCGGTTGTTCCTCCCAATTTATCTGAATGGAATGTGGGACCACCCAGCCTGCCCAGGCCCTCCAGCCACCACTTTGCTGTGAGTCCTCTCTGCTCTGGCTGCCCATCTCTGCCCCTCCTACTGGTCCGGATAAATGTTTCTTCTTTAAATCCTTGGTTGTGGCACTTCCATACAGTTTGATTTTTCTGGCGGTTCTGGTTGTTTTTTGTTTTTATTATTGTTGTCCTTTTGGTTGTGTGAGGAGACACAGTGTATCTACCTATACTTCCATCTTGGCCAGAAGTCCTGTTTTTGAGTTTTTGTTTGGAAATAATTGGTATTTGTTAAGATTGTTAAATTTAAAATATTGTTGTGTCTAGATGAAATCTAACAAGAATTATACCAGTTTGAGACTGAATGTTTTGGAATGGTTACATGCAGGTACTCTCAAAAACAACTAACTGCCTGAATTCAGACTTGGGTCTATCAGTTATTAGGTTGGTATTACTTTGGGCAAGTCACATAACTTCTCAGAATTACAGTTTTCCATCTACAAAGGGAAAATAATTTTACCACCTCTTATGATTGTTGGATTAAATCATTATAGATATGATATATGTGAATCTGTGTTCATGTATGTGTATGTAAAGTTTTTAGAGTACTGCTTGACATTAAGTGGTCAGTGTTATTGTTATTATTATGGTTGTCATACCAGGAAACTGAGTTTCTGATTATGTTAAGGTTTATGCCTTTAAATCTAAAATTTTTTACTGTTTTAATGATCATTTGTAAATTTTATTTTTTACCATTTTAACTCTTTACCATTTTAATTTACCATGTTTTTAAATGATATATGTCATTATGCAATTTAAAGAATCATAACACTAATATCTGCCATCAAGCATTAGTACTGTTCTTTCTCTAATCTTGAATTCTCCATTTATTGTTGCCTTTCTTTTAAAAATTTGGGTACATATTGATTTAGTCATAAACAATATGTAAATAAATTTTTCATGTTTTATTAATTTCATGTAAATATAATGACCTGTATTCTTCTGCTACTTGTTTGTTTTGCTCAGTATTTTTCTGAGATTTGTCTTTGTTGATACAGTGTAACTGTGGTATATTCATTTTACTACTGTGGAGTATTTTCCTTATTTCTAGGTTTTTGCTATTACACACACTGTGAAGGATCTGAATATTTCTGTAAATGTCTTCTGGTTTTATTTTCTAGAATTTCTCTCAGTATATGTCTAGAAACAGAAAGTTCCTGGCTGCCAGCAGAAACATGCCAGAATGGAAGTGAGTTGTTACAGTAGGCCAGGCGAAGGATTAAGGGGGCTTGAGCTAGAAAGGTTACCAGGTGATGGAGGGAAGCAGATTATTTCAGATTTTGATTGTAAATAAACTCAACAGGTGTTGATGTTGTAGCTCGTAAAAAAGGATTGGTGGAGTGAGGAAAAGGGATGATCAGGATGACTCTCAGGATTTTAAAAGGAGGTGTTATTCACTGAAATGGTGACTGCTCCCTAAAAATAAGGCATTTTGTTTTGCTTTATTTTATAACACATATATTGCTTTAAAAAAAAAAAGTTTCTCTGTATTTTTAGTTCTTTAAAACACACCAGTCTTTTTTCAGTATACTGCCTTAGATTTACT
This sequence comes from Anoura caudifer, assembly GCA_004027475.1. Classification (NCBI taxonomy): domain Eukaryota; kingdom Metazoa; phylum Chordata; class Mammalia; order Chiroptera; family Phyllostomidae; genus Anoura; species Anoura caudifer. Next base: position 93,138 of record PVKU01006001.1, read on the forward strand.
CTAAACATTAATGAGAATTAAATTGTTTTGTAATTGTATTTAACAACAATGAATAAGAATTCAGGGTACTCCCTTAGGAATGTACTGAGATTTGGACTTGATATTTTTTGTTTATTTCCAGTTCTGAGCTTTGTTGGTAGAGGTTGTTTAAGTTTCCAATGGGTAAGGTATCATCTTACTAAGATCTTCTCTCCATATTAATTTATTTTATTTTTAATCATTTTTTATTTTCAATTACAGTTGACTTACATTATTATGTTAGTTTCAGGTATACACCCCAGTGATTAGACATTACATAACTTAAGTGATCATCCTGATAAATCTCACAACCATCAGATACCATACATAGTTATTAGACTATTATGGACTGTATCTCCTATGCTATACTTTGGATCCCTATGACTGTTCTCTAACAACCAACTTGTACTTAATCCCTTCACCTTTTTCGCCCGTTCCCCAACACCCCTCCCATCTGGCAACTATCGAAATGTCCTCTGTCTACAGTTATTTCTGTTCTGTTTGTTTATTTGTTTTTTAGATTAAATTATTGATAGATACGTATTTATTGCCATTTTATTGTTTATATTTTTTATCTTCTTTTTAAAGAAGACTCTTTAACATGAGGTGTGGGACCAGCCTGTTCTGCATCTCTTCCCCTCAGACCAGTCTCAATGTGGTTTCTGGCAGTCCTAAATGATGGTGGTTCTGTAGTATAGTTGTAATTTTGATGTGATTGTGCGAGGAGGTGACTACCATGTTAACCTATGCTAACATCTTGACTGGAAGTCCATATTAAAGTAAGTTAAATGCAGTGACATTTGGAGGGAAAAGATCATAATTTACATGCCTAGGGTCATGGCAAATGATACGATATCCAAAACTCGATTTGAATCTTGGCCCTGCCACTGATGAGCTGTGTATTAGTTTCCTGTTGTTCATTTTTAACAAATTATCACAAAGTTAGTGGCTTAAAGAATTCAACATTTTTATCCTGCCATTCTGGCAGTCAGAATTCCAAATGGATCTCACTGGGCTAAAATCAGGTGTCGATGTAGCTGCATTGCATTTGGAGGCTCTAGGGGAGAATCTACTTCCTTGCATTTTCCAGCTTCTAGAGGCTACCCAACATTCCTTGTCTGCTTTCTTCATCTTCAGAGCCAACAAGTTCTTCTGAGACTGCCATCTCTCTTGTTATTCCTCTTTTGCCTCCCATGTCTACTTTTAAGAACCCTTGTGATTACACTGGGTAATCTAGGATGATACCCCTATCTTAGAGTCAGCTGACTAGCAATTTTAATTCAACCTACAACCTTAATTCCCCTTTGCCATGTAAATTAACATATTTACAGGTTCCAGGGACTGGGACTTATGTGCAAGCATGTGCACAGTTACCACAAGCTTGCTGCTCGTATTTTAGTCACATGGGCAGCTTGAGTAGCTTTCTTACCTATGAAACAGTAATAATAATAATAATACCACCCACCTCTATATTTAGGTGCACAGTGTTTTTGGAGGACTTTAAAAAATATAAACAATCTGAAAATGTTGCAGGTGTTATTTTTGTTACAATTTGTACTGCAGCCAGTGTGTGATACAGGAGGACACTTAAAAGCTCATATCCACGTTAATCTTTTATCTATGTGTCCATAAATCAGGCACCTTAAAATTCAGGAGGTATGTATGAATTTTAGCACATTTTGTATAATGTGTATATATGAGATATTCAAAGTGTGTATTACACAATTTCTGATCCCCATTTCGTTTTTTTAAGCTAACTATTGGGGACAGTAACTGTATGAGTCCTAGCCCTTTGGCTCTCTTGAAAACTCCTTAAACTTGAAATTGTATGAGATTTATTTTTAAAAAAAAAAAAAAAAGAAAATGGCCTCCTATAAGATGGTAGTGATATAATAAGTCATATTATGAGTGACTCATCTCTTTAAAAAGCTTTTGGATTAGTAGAAGTCATTTAAATAATTTAATACTTTCCTGTCCCATGCTCCCTCCCAGAAAAGTTTATTAGAAGATGGAGATGAAGAGCCACACCAAAATATTGTAGTCAGACAAAATTCTGCCATATACATAATCTAATCTGTGTGAACAAAATGGAAAAATAACAAAACAAAGAATGAACTCTCAAACTGGAGGCCTTTAACTCAAATGCATAAGTTTATTACCTAAATGTATATATTTATTCTTTTGTTTTCCCTTTCCTGGAAAAAGGTAAAATTTGTTAAATTAAGCCTGTAAATACAAACTGCTTTATGGCTGTAAAGTCAATTCATGGTTCACACAGCTTTGTATCATTTCTAATCATTGTAAAATTTATTATAGGTAAAGTACATAACAGTAGGGACACACACACACACACACACACACACACACACACACACGCACGCACTTAGGATTGTCCCTTCTACTCCCTGTCCCTTCACTGAGTAGTAGAACTGCCCGTATTTCCCCATAGCGTACCTCCCGAAGAAATGGGAAATGTTCAGTCTCCTGGAGGCCAGCGCAGTTAGAAACTGTTTTTCTCAGTCTGTCTTGTGGTTTTGGTGATTTTATGCCTGTTTGAGGTATGTTTGGGGAAGATGGATCCTCATTCCTTGCCTAACCTATGCGAATACTCTTGAAGGACTTTGATCACTGGGAAGAGGGAAATGAGACTATCATCTGTCCTCCAGATGAAAGGTTCTTCTTGGCGGGAGCCTTACAGAGAAGGGTCACAATTTTTTGGTTGTTTTGATTTTATGCTTCTAGAAAGTAACATTTGAAAAATTCATATGGTGGTTTGTTTTATTTTATTCTTTGGGTTTCTTCCCTTTTTAGTGATAGAAGCCAGTGCCAGCTGTCTGTGTGAGCCCATTCACACACCCCTCCCACGCCAGGGGCTCTGGTTTAGGTGGAGTTTTGGAGGTCTTCCTTACCTACCTTTGGGCCAAGCCAGGCTGCCAATTTCTGGTTGAGCTGACTTGTCCTTTAAAAAAAAGGACTTAAAAAACTTTTATATTATCTTGGCTCCTACAGAGAAGACCTGCTATGCTGCAGTAATAGCTTCCCCAGTGGGGGCGGGAGGGTGGAGTTGGGGGAGTTTTTGAGCCAGGACTTGATTGTACACCCGTTTATTTAGATCACATCCTTTTCTGAATGCCTGTTCTGAGTGTCCTGACTGGCATTTACATACCACCTGGAATAATGCTTCTTGAAAAGTGTGTCTTTTAAGCCACATTACTGTTGTGAAGAAAATTAGAGTGGAAAGCAAATCTGATAGAAAACAGAGTTTGGGGGTAAAAGACCTGCAGAATTTTACAACTGCCGTATTCTTATATCTTCCTGTAAGGGTGAATTATTCTTTAGTATATGTTTAACCTACATCTTAGCTACTTGTTAAGGGGTTTAACTGTATATCTTTTTCAAGAGGATTGAAGGGGAATTTGGAGTGGCATATCTGCTTTTGTTGTAGTATTTATGTATGGTAAGTTAAACTTTTTGTGGTAGTTGAAAGTATAATATTACAAATGTCCAGTTTTCTAGCCATTTTTGCGCATTAAAAATAACTTGCTATTCATGTTTAGTGGTTTTCTTGTTAGACAATATAGGGTACTTGCCACAACACATGCAACAGATTATAAAAAAGACTGCAAATTTAATAATTACAACATGGCCCAGCCCACACTGGCAGATACTGGAGCGCAGCATTCTTTAATCACAGCGCTTCCCATAGTGTGGGTGGTCACGGGCCGCAGACATTTCAGGAAGTCCAGTCCCCTTGCAAGAGGAGTTGCGAAGCAGAGTAGGAGTAAACAGCATTCCACAGGCTGTTCAGGATTTTCATTTTAAGAAAGCATAGCGCTGCTTTTAGGTTCCTTTTCCCCTTTCTTTCCTTCTCCAGACTCCTCCTTTAAATTTTTATTGTTTAGACTGCTTTTATTAGATGAAATCTTACTGCATGTGCTTTTGCTTTCTTTTTCCTGCCTATTTTTTACAATAAAGTAAAAATATGTTTAACACTTCAAAAGTCTATTTCCGCATAAAAGGTGAAAATGATCAGTAGGATATTGTGATCATTAGAAGTTAGCAACTTCTCATAGTAAGCCTTGGTAAAAAGAATTTAATCAAGTATTTCCTTATTTTATTTTTGTAAACATTTAACTTCTGCCTCTAAATCAGTTCCTTTGATGTTTGATGGAATGAAAATTTGAATAATTTGCAAAGATTTTTCTTCCTCATTCAAAAATGTTGTCCTTGCTAGCCTATTTTATTCTTTAAAATTCTTTTTTCCCTTTTTTAAGTTTTTATTATCCTAGTCTTTAATGTTTATGAGTATTGATGAAAGAAGCAAGTGATGGAAATGTGAAGTTGCTGGCTTTTGCCCATTCATTCAGTTCATGAGAATTATGGAGTTTATTAAGCTCTTGGTCAATTTCTCTAGGGAGGAGTTACTATCAATAATAAAAGTGTACAAATGGTAGTGTCTTATATAAGGCATTTTCTCCCTGAAAGAGTGATTTTTAAAAGGAAGACTTGTAAAAATGTAGAAATGTTAATAAAAAAATAGTTAATATTACAAATGTGTACTCTTACCTCCTTTTAATTTCCTTAAGGGGATATTGTCTTATTACTTGCAAGTATAGACAATCTATTCCTACTCTTTATACATAAAATTATAGAGAGGCTAGTCCTAGTCTTCATATATAAAATTATAGACAAACTATTCCTAGCTATTATTTTAAAAATAAATCTTGATATTTTTACTTGATATTTTATATTAGCATACATAATTAATATAATAAGGGAGAAGTGTAAAAATCATTTGCAAACTTGTATATCATAAGATATAATCCCTAAAAGTCATATTGTACTGTACTTTTTCCCCATGAGCTAATAAAAAAATGAATTTCTTATAATTTATAATGACATTGTGAAAAATAACTTAAAAATATGCCTTTTAGAAAGAATAACTTCCTTTTAAAATCATACCTGTAAAAAAAATCCAGTGCTATACTTAGATTTTTGGAGAATTTTATTGTTGTTCATGAAAGCGTTTTAAAAATACTTTAGTCATTTTCATTCATGATAAAGCTAATCTAATTCTCTGTTCTGATGCTGCTTGCCAAGCTTTAGATCACAACGACTTAATATAAGAAAAAAAATTGCTGGCTAATCCCCTTTGGTATTTTGAAGCTATTTTGGGCACCCTTTGTTCTATGGTATGTTATAGTCTGTTTATGGGGAGCCATCGGGTGTTTGATGTGGAACCCTCTGGCAGAGGGGATTGGAACTTGAGAGTCTGGGTGCAACTGGGACAAGTTAAGGATGCTGAATTTAACTTCGTTTTGGAATTGTCTTTCATCTATAAATTGAAGGATTACATTTAACTTTAAATGGAGTAGGGGTGAGGCAAGTTGGTTTTGGCTTTGGAAATCACCATTTGGAGTTTAGCAACCATATCAAAAGCAGGGATATTGACATTTTTAATTTTAATATTATTGGTTAACATACACCTATGGCTGAGCGTTTAGTCTTCCTTTTTCCTGAGCTTTTTGATGAGTCTCAGAATTTGCCTTAAGACACCAGGGTAAACCGTTCTTAACAGAAAATGCACCTCAGGCTCCTTAATGCCTCATTTCAGGCTCATTTTGTGGTTCCCACAGAGTGGGCTGCGTGAGGCTCAGCAGTTTTATTCATAGACATGCTTTCAAAACATTTCCCCAGTTACCAATATCTAATTAAGCTGATAATGTCCTCATGACAGGGATTCATGGGTTTATGTAGATGTAGCCCCTTGAATTCCTTTCATTAAAAAAATACTTAGCAATATGGAGACATAAATAATGTGAAAACTAGAATCGGAGACTATTTGTTCTGCATATATTTTTTTGTGTCCAAAGCATTAATTTATTACATGAATTAAGACACCGTCCTTGAAATCGGTTTCCTTTCCTGGCCTTTAGTCTATAAAGAGCACATTAGCATATATCAACATGGTGTTTATATATTCCTGGTGATATTTACAATCATGTACCCACCTCGCTCTACCATAAGAATATTCATCATTGTGTTTTATGTTATTGACTAGCAGCTCTCAGAATTGGTCCAAGGACCCTGGGGTCTCTAAGACTCTTTCAGGATATCTGCCATATCCTTCCTTTTCTAACTATGTATCTTTGTGATGCTGGATTTTCTTTATAAATTGAACCGAAGCAACATATCACAACAGTGAATGTAGCAAGAGATGAGAGCACAGCTGTCTTCTACTAAGCCAGAAAATAAACAGATTTGCAAAAACAAAAAAAGTTAAAATTTTTTCTCTTTCAAAATTTTTCAAAATTTTGAACTGTATTCAAAATTTTTTGTTTTGGAAAATATAGGGTTCTTCCCCATAAATAATGTTTCTCTTAACATGTATGAGAGAGGACCCAAATAAAACTGCAGTTAGGCTCTGGAGGACAGGCCCCTTGTAATACAGGTTTCTCCCACTAGGTGAGTGTTCTAGGAACCCATCTGTGTCAGTGTACTAGCTGTGGTTTTTGTGAGAAGCTGCATTTGGCCTCAGTGAATTTTTTTTTCAAAGACTCAAGGTGTTTGCCCATTTCATGATGGGTGATTTACAAATACACCCGCCTAAACCATGCTGAGTGTTTTAGCAGCTTTTGAACAAAAATGGTGTGACCCCTGGGCCCAGCATTCCGTATTCACCCAATCTTGCCCCAAGTGACTTTTCTTTTTTGTTTCCCTAGATGAAAAAAAGTCCTCAAAAAGAAATGTTTTGCCAATGTGGAAGAGGTGAAACAAAAAATGGCAGAAGCATTCAGCATCAAAATAGGCAACTTCAAACACCATTTTTAGCAGTGAGAAAAAGTTTTGATAGGTGTATTGCATCAGAGAGTACTTTGAAGGTGAATGAAGTTTAAATATGTATGAATAAATACACAAAATTTTTATAAATGAAGTCCATGTTTAGTTCCCCCCACCTTGTAAATGGCTTATTATTATCTCTAATGAATTAATACACAATGCTGTAAAAATTTCTGAGGTTTAATTGCTAATATTCTGAGGTAAATAGATAAAACCCATATAAACAAAATCTTTTTTGGGTTCTAAGACTAGAAAATTTAAGAACTTGCATTGTAGATATTGGGACTATTGTTGCAGTTCTCAAAACAATCTTTTTTTTTAAATTGTTGTTCTTTAAGTACAGTTTTCTGCCTTTCCCTCCCACCCCTCCCCACCACCCCAACCCTCTCCACCTCCTTCCCCTATTTCTACCCCTCCCCTTGTTATTGTCCATGTGTCCTTTATATATATTTTTTCCATGTGTCCTTTGAAATTGTTCATGTAAACCCTTCACCCTTTTCCCCCATTATCCCCTCCCCTCTTCCCTCTCCCCTCTGGTCACTGTCAGCCTATTCTCAAATTCAGTGTCTCTGGTTATATTTTGCTTGCTTGTTAGTTTTGTTGATTGGGTTCCAGTTAAAGGTGAGATCATATGGTATTTGTCTTTCACCTCCTGGCTTACTTCACTTAGCATAGTGCTCTCCACTTCCATCCATGCTGTTGCAAAGGGTAGGAGCTCTTTCTTTCTGCTGCATAGAACTCTGAGTCAGACCATAGTTTTTTGATCTCTTCATTTACTGATGGGCACTTAGGTTGCTTCCAGTACTTGGCTGTTGTAAATTGTGCTGCTATGAACATTGGGGTGCAAAGGTTCTTTTGGATTGGTGTTTCAGGGTTCTTAGGATATAATCCTCGCTGTGGAATTGCTGGGTCAAAAGGCAGTTCCATTTTTAGTTTTCTGAGAAAATTCCATACTGTTTTCCATAGTGGCTGCACCAGTCTGCATTCCCACCAACAGTGCACTAGGTTTCCCTTTTCTCCACAACGTCACCAGCACTTGTTTGTTGATTCATTTATGATGGTCATTCTGACCGGTGTGAAGTGGTATCTTGTGGTTTAAATTTGCATCTCTGATGGCTAGTGATACTGAGCATCTTTCAAAACAATCTTCTCTTGGCTTCTCTGAGAGTCTTGTCTAAGTGAGCCTTTAAAATACATGAAATCAGCCCAGAGTCATGAGGTTTTAATTAACTGTCTTCTTTACATTTTCAAGATATTTTTATGACCTGTCTTTATAAGTAAAGTGTCTAACAAGAACACTGCAATGTCCTCTTGTAAATTTGAGACATAGGTTGCAGACCTATGATTCCTTTTGTTTGTTTAACTGATATTTCTGTGTAGTTTGACACAATCTGCAATCATCTGCATTTTAATATATGGCTTTTAACAAACACTGTAGGTTGCCATTTTTCATATGAGTCTATACCAATAATAGAACCTTCGGCAATTGTAATAAACATAAAACACATTGTTCTTATGTGTATTTGGGATGTTTCTACTCACATTTGCCTCAATTACCTAACATTTTATATTCTTCAATTGATTTTTAGTTTGAGGATGAAGGAGAAAAAAAACTTGGCAAAATAACCATTATTTTTGCCTTTATACTTATTTAAATCTTTTCTTTTTATCTGGCTTGTTAACTAATCCTTTAGAATGTGGTTACTTCTGATTTGGAAGCAGTTAAACTGCTCCATCCAAAGCAAACTTCTGTATTGGAAATGGAGTCAGGTAAAATCTGATCTGGTTTCTTTGCCTCAATTAAGTAATTAATTATCCTACCAAGGGACTTTTTTTTCATTGCTTTTAAAGACAGAGGAAGGAGAAGGGGAGAGGGAAAGAAACATCAGTGTAAGAGAGAAACATCAATCTGTTGCCTTGCATGCTCTGTGGCCAGTAACTAAACCCACAACCAAGGTATGTTCCCTGACCGGGAATGGAACCAGTGTAGGAGACTGTTGTATGTGGCGTGGGCCCAGCTCCCACTCGGAGGTGCACAGAACCCACGCCCATGGATAGGTTCTCCCGTAGGGAATTAGACTTGCATTTGTACCTAAGCTGCTTTGGGACTTGCTTTTACTAAAACTCCTTCACCCTGAATTGAGACAGCAAGTGCTTATTGTAACTGCCTAAAATCTATGCTAAACCTTCCTAGGATGAGTGTAACTGGTTCGACCACTTTTCTCTTTTTCATTTGCTAATATCCCTCTTCCGTGATGTGATTAGTGGCATTGGCTCCTTTGTTGTCTGTAAAAGGTAACCACCTAAAGCGAACCTGTGCATAGTAAATGAAGGCCAAAATGTAATGTGGGAAGAAACCCAATAAAGGCCTGTCATGGCGGAGGCTGCGGGCTTTTGCTCTCCTTAAGAGAAAAGCCATGTCCCTTTTCCTCCACCGGACTCAGTAGTCCATGTGAATGTCTATTTCATCCATGATGATGCGGACACTGTGGGCCGGTGTCTGCCTCAAACCAGTACCTTTCAGTTTTTGAAATCACACTCCAACCCACTGAGCCACGCTTGCCAGGGTTCTTTGCCTCTACCTATAATTACTACCTTAAATCTTTTCAACAAGTGACTGATTGCTTATCTTTTAACTGTCTCCAGAAAAAAAAGTATCCATTGGCAAGTTATGGCAGAGTTGATTTACTAATCTGCTTGTGAACTTTCTACCTGGTGCTGGGAGAACTGGCTGTTTCATTTTTCTTTTTTTCCTTTAAAAGAGAGAGAGAAAGAGAGAGAGAGAAACATCAGTGTGTGGTTGCCTCTTGCGCACCCCCTACTGGTGGCGGGCCTGCAACCCAGGCATGTGTCCTGACTGGGAATCAAACCAATATCCCTTATCATCTCAGGCCACGCTCAATCCACTGAGCTACACCAGAGAACTGGCTCTTTCTTCTATGGGCCTCTCTCAGGTTAGTACCCTGTCTTCTCTTCTAGGCCATCACTGCCTCCAATGGAGAGTTCCCCAGTTCACACAGCCAGCAGCACCCTGGAGTCTTCCATTTAGTCTCCAGTTAGATGGATGAGGAAGAAGTTTTCCTCCTCTTAGCTTAATACAGCAATTTTATATATTTGGCATTATAGATGATTTGCATGATAATGAGTTTATTATGCTGGTTGTTGAGTTCTGCCAAAATCCTAATTGATTTTTTTCAGTTTTCTCCCAAGATTATATTAGTCAAGAACCATGTGCCTTCTATATTACATGGATACAGCTATAAATGCTTCTTTAAGCAAAATGTAGGTGTGTATCTTATTATAGAAAGTAACACAATATTGCTAATCTGAACTTAGGAGTATATTAAGGGACTTGGTTTCTGGAAATACTTTTTAAACTTGGAAACCTTTTAAACCTGCTATTACCTATCATTTAAAAATAGATATATAAAACTGTCTAAGTAAGTGGCCTCTGTGTCTTGGCTAGCATTAAGAGTGTAGTGTTTCTTACCCAGAAAGTAACAAATTTAAATCATTAGGTGATAAACCAACAGATTTTGGTGTAGATTAGTTAAGAACTATTGTAGTTCTTGTTATGTGGTTGCATAAATGATTTTTTCCATATTTAGTTTATGCAGACTCACTCTCTATTCCTTCATCCTTTTTTTCAATGGAAAAAAACAAATTGCATTTTGTTAATAAATTGCTTTGAAGAAAATGCAGAGGGAAGGAGAAGACTAGACCTGTGATTACTTTTCATAAGTGTGGATAAGCATAGTCTTCAGGGCTTGCCAGGCCTTCAGTTCTTTGGCTTTTTTTTTTTTTTTTTTTTTTGCCTTAACATTTCCAACGGTTTTGTTAGTGACTTTCAAATGGAACTTTAAGCCTTGGAACAGTTCCATTAGAAAGTTATGTGGTCTTAGCCACAGTAGCAGTGCATGTTATTTTTCCTATGCTAGTTTCACAGGGGTTAACTGAGCTGGAATTGATGAGAGGCTAGCAGTATAAGGTGGTATGTGTGCCTTGGGTGCAGGCTTTTCCCCTCTTGATTGTGTGAAGAAATACTTCATCAGATTACCATTTAGCTGTTGCTTTAAAAGGAAATAAATCAAATGATTCTAAAATGCTTAATACTATGTTATTTAAAGCTTTCAAAAATGATTTCTTTTGTTAATTGTATTTTTATATTGCTAGTAATAGATTGTATTGTGTGGATTTGCTTTCTTGTTGGGAGATGTGCTACAGTGTATAGCTTAGCATAATCTTGACTAGTTCTAGAGAGTACCTTTTGATTGAAGCTAAAACAACACTTGACTATGTTCATGATTGAGACAGGTTTGTTTATTCTTAGTTCAGTAAGGTAAAATAGGTGCCTTTTATTCCTTAGGTTGTTACTTTTTTTTTTTTTTGAGAAAAAAATGATTTGCTATTTATATGTGATCTGCTTATTATACCTGTAAGTTACTGAGGAATAGTAAATTTCTAATAAAAAATTATATTAATACTTTAGATTTTGATACAGTCTGATAGATTTCAAAGCAAATCCATATATTATCTCATTTAATTCTTACAGCAATCTTGTGATTTCATAAGGCACATATAATTTTATCTGCCATGTCATGAGTGACATGAGATGTAAGGAATTTGCCGGATGTTTCCCACTTGGTAAAGGAAGGTACGGCACTAAACACTTTACTTCTCTTAAGTGGAAGTGAAACAGCCACTCTGGCTTTCACTTAGACCTCCTTTATATTTTACCCAGTGATACATGGATTGATATAGCAGCAGTAATAGTGTTTATACTGCACACTTATTAACTGCTTAACAGGTGTCACACACTTTTAGATAATGTCTCATTTTATCCCTTCAATAACCTCACTATTTTGTAGGTGAAAAAACTAAGGTACAGAGAGATTAAGTAGCTTTCCTAAGTCTATATTATATAGCCAGTGAGTGGTGGGCACCATTATGAAGCTTTCCTTTAAGATTCATGATTCTTAACTGCTACATTATAGGAGCTCTCAGTGGTGGTTCATCTGCACCAATTTCCATCCACCAAATATTCGCTGGTATTTCTAATAGCATCTATTTGCATTTGTCTGTAAACTTGAAGATTTGAAAATGAAAATTTAGAAATGAGGTTTTATTGTCTAGATTTACATCAATGAAAGAAGAAAACATTTAAAAATACCTGTTATTATGAGTAGCTATACTACATGTGTCAGATAGATGCCAGCTAGTATAAATCATCCTAAAAATAAGACAAATGTTTACTAGGAGAGAAGGTTCATATGAGCTTTGAAAACTTGTACATAATAGATGTTCTCACTCTTTACAGAGGGTTCTTACAAAACTTTGAGGGGGGCAGTGAAGTATAGAAGGGTTACACCTAAACAAGAGAGTCACCGTACTGAACTGAATGTGCATCTCTCAACCCTAGAAGGAAATCATTGCTATAAACACTCATTCTTGTATGGGAAACCTGGGGCCTCTAACGGAGTTTCTTTCTCTGTTCTTCCATTGTGTCATTCACCAAATAGAATGTTTGTGCTGTGCTGAATATACAGTGGGACCTTAAGCTGACCCAGGCCCTGCCCTGTGGAGTATATTGTCCAGGGGGAACAGGCTGCCATCAGTCAGTGCTCACTCAGACCAAGGGACTGTGCCTTGGGAGAAGGGTGGCCTGAGAGGATCACAGCAAATAGATGTGAAGTGGTCTTGGCTGGAGCTGACATCTGAAGAGGGGTTAGGATGGTCCAGTAGCTTGAAAGGCCCCAGTGGCATACAGGGAGGAACTGAAGTATCTAGCATCAAGGCAGAAGCTGTGGGACAGCTTTCTCCCGGATAGAGAGATGGGCAGAGGCCATTGTTCCTTTTCTGAACTACAGAGAAACAGAGCCAGCAGAGGGGGGGTTCCATATCTGAGATTCTATCCCATGCAACCTACGGGCCCACCAAGCTGTTAACTGTGACTTTTCCATATGAATGACTGGTCTTGGTTTATGCTTCACAAGTTCCTAAATCCTATCAAACAAGGAACAGGCAGCCTCAGTGAACCCCCAGCCCCTGTACTTCTCGTTAAGTGGCCCCAGGCCCAGCCCTAGGAGCAGCCAGCGTATATTATTAGGTTGGCTTCACCTGAGAATCTCCAAACCCAGTACGAGTAGCAGCTCAGATTGCTCTACAGCTCATGCAGAGTAGCCCCAGGCAAAGCACAGGTGGGGGCTGACTTTGGCCTGTACCACACCAGAAACCCCAGGACCTGTGCACCCAGTGGACAGCTATAGACCACATTGGAGCACTACCTCCCTGCGCTCGCACAGCTGATCCTCCATGGAGGGTGGAGGTTGGTGGTAGTGGCCTCCGCCAGTCCTTGCAGCTGACTTGCCTAGGTAAATCCTTCCCATTAACCTGCCAACAGCAACCAGGTCTCAACTACAAGAGGAGGGTGTACTCAGTCCACATGAAGGGCATTCCTCAAGTACCCAGCTTGGGTGGCAGGGGAGGCTGTGCCACTGGACCCTAGAGGACACTACATTAGGTCACACTACCAAGACAGGGAGTCATAGTAGCTCTACCTCTCTGTGTTTGTTATAGAAACAAACACAGGGAGGCTGTCAAAAAGAGGAGACAAAGAAACATTGCCCAAATGAAAGAACAGAAGAAAACTCCAGAAAAAGAACTAAACAAAATGGAGATAAGCAATCTATCAGATATAGAGTTCAAAAACACTGGTTATAAGGATGCTCAAGGAACTCAACAACATAAAAAAAAGGTTTCTGACCTTCATCCAGAAAGAAAGGATACACTAGTTAAAGTGAATAACAATTCACAGGGAAACAGCAGTATAGTGGATGAAGCTGAGAATCAAATCAATGATTTGGAACACAGGGAAGCAAAAAAACAACTACCCAGAACAATAGGAAGAAAAAAGAATTTTTAAAAAATGAGGATAGTGTAAGGAACCTCTGAGACAACCTCAAGCATTCCAGCATTCACATCATAGGGGTGTTAGAAGAAGAAGAGAAAGAGTAAGGAAATGGAAATTTATTTTAAAAAGTAATGAAAGAAAACTTCCCTAATATGGTGAAGGAAATAGACATACAATTCCAGGAAGCACAGAGAGTCCCAAGCAAGATGGATGCAGAGGCCTACTCCAAGACAGATCATAATTAAAATGCCAAAGATTAAAGATAAGAAGAGAATCTTAAAAGCACCAAGAGAAAAGCAGTTAGTTACCTACAGGGGAGTTCCCATAAGACTATCAGCTGATTTCTCAAAAGAAGTTTTGCAAGCTGGAAGGGATTGGCAAAAATATTCAAAGTCATGCAAAGCAGGGACCTACAGACAAGATTGGTCTATCCAGCAAAGCTATCATTTAGTATTGAAGGGCAAATAAAGAGCTTCCCAAACAAGAAAAAACTAACGGAGTTCATCATTACCAAACCATTATTATATGAAATGTTAAAGGGACATATTTAAGAAAAAGGTCAAAACTATGAACAATAAAAGGGCAATAAATACATATGTATCAACAGTTGAATTTTAAAAATGCTAAGCAAACAAGAAAGACAGAGACAGAATCATTGATACAGAGAGTGTTTTGATGGTTGCCAGATGGGAGGGGAGTGTGGGAGAATGGGTGAGAGGTGAAGGGATTAAGAAGTACAAATAGGTAGTTACAGAATAGCCATGGGGAAGTAAAGTACAGTATAGGAAATGAGGTGGCCAAAGAACTTATACAGATGACCCATGGACATGAATAATGGTGTAGGGATTGCCTGAGGGAGTGGTCGGTGCTGGGTGGAGACCTAAAGGTGAAAAATCAGGATGATTTTTAGCATAAAAATCATAGCATAATCAATAAAATATAATTTTAAAAAATTGGAGTTAGGTTTTGAGGAGCTGAGGAGTGGAAGAAAGGGGATACAGGAAGCAGGCAGCATGTAGTGGGAGGGAGCATGATGAACACAAGGGTCTGAAGGAGACAGTGAGGGATGTGGGTGCAAGGTGGGGCTGTCCTGGCAAATTGTAGAGAGGCTTGTTTTTATCTGAGCAGCAGGAGGGTGTAGAAGGGATTTTAAGTGGGGGAAGGGCTTTGAAAGTGGCCTGAGTACAGTGTGTGGAACAGATTGTTTTATGGCATAGCAGGATTGTCAGCCCTTTCAGACCCAACGCCAATTGTTTAGAATAGATATTTTCTAATGTTCCCTTAGCTATCCTTAAGTGAAATTCACAAATATTCTTCCTAAAAAATATCAGTGCAATGCCTTTACTACAATTTAAATAAAAAATAAAAGGAAAATAATAATAAAGTGATGTACATTTCAAAATGTAAGTGCTTGGACCCACAGTAAAGGAAATACCAAAGCTGTTCTTTAAGCAGAAGGAAAATGACCAAAATAATCTTCTACCCAAAACATATAAGAAGTCAGTCTTGTTTTTGTACTCTGCTTGAGCCAGTAAGTTTTAACCATAACTGTACATCAGATTCACCAGTGAAATTTTTAAAAAATAACCTCCACATCCTTCTTCAGCAGGTTTGGTATGTGACTTGGATCTAATGATACTGGTGTCCAGCTCTGGATGAGAAACAAATGGAGTGCTGGAGTGGTATCATACGGTGAGGCAGCAGGGTGGTATCTGCATAATGAGAAGGAAGTGGGGTCCTGACTCAAACTGAATGCATTATCTTCCCTTTACCTGGGCCTCTGCCTTCATACTTAGTGTGTCTTCCTTATAGCAGCATTCATTTAGTCTCTTGGTTAAAAACCCGTTCCACAGTTCTGACTCCTTCTGTTTTGCTCCAGTCAAACCAAGTTCTATTCATTTTGCCTAGGTGGTATGTCTTCCTATCATCCCTTCTTTTTAGTCCTTTGCTATCATTATAGTTCAGGCACTTACTACATTTTGACTCTATGTAATAGTGTAACTGGAAAAGACACTGGAGTTCGGGCTGCCTGTCACTACCAAACCCAGTAAGCAGAGACAGGGATTGAATCTTTATGGGCACTTTATTCAGATGGCTGGCAATCTGAGAAGATGGTGGGTTCATAACCTAATAGACCATCTTGTCTTTTCTTTCCAGGCGAAGGTTTTTATAGCAGGGAATAAACAAGGTGTGGTGAGGGGTTTTGAAATTCAGGAAAATGTTCATTGGATTTAAAAAACAACTTCAGGATTCTTGTCCTGGGCACTGGTCTTAAGCTTTGCCCCAGGTGGTGGTCTTTAGCTGTGTCCTGGGCAGTGGTCATCTCACCCTCCAGCACAATGGCTCAGATATCATTTTGAGTTGCTTGCAGTCCTTCTGACAACAAAGGTGGAACTGTTTCTGGTCTCCTAGAGTCAGGGTGGGTCATACCTTCAGTTCCTGGAACAAAAGCTTTTATATGCATTGATTATTAAGCTTATTAGCTATTACTTAAACTAAAATTTTCCAAGTCTTAAGTCCCCTATTATTAGCTGGCAGTGTCTCTATCTCTAATCTCTTTTTCTTCTTCCAGTCTATCTTAAACAGTGTTGCTAACCCAATCTTCATAAAGCATAGTTCATGCCACTGCCTTCCTCAGAAACACTTTCATTGTTCCTCCTCATCTACAACTTAAAGTTCAAATGTAATACTTTTAAAAATATAAATCAAATGAAGTGACTTCCTACTGAATACCCTTTAGTTGCATCCTATTTCACTTGAAATAATATCCACAGCCTACTACCATAGTCTAGAGACTCTACTTAATTGGAGCTCTGTTTCATCCTCATCTTTATCACATACCATTCTTTCCTCTGCTCTCTGTGGCCCAGCAACACTGGCCTTGTTGCGGTTTCTTCATACCACTTTATTGCCTTTGATCTGAATACCCAGCCCAGGGTGTTATTTCTTCTACTAGTTCTTGGTTCCATACTCAGTCTTCAGTCACCTTCCCTTACTTATCTAAAGTAAATCCATTCTTTCTTCCCTGTTTTTCTATGATTACAGTATTGTGATTATTTCCTCTACAGTACTTATCATTGTCATTATCTTGTTCACTTTGTTCCTTCCCTCTTCCTCCTCCCCTCATTGTAAAGTAAGCTCCATGAGTACAGCAACCTAAACTCGCTTGTTATGGCTACCTCTCCAAAGTGAGGAGCAAAATAGGTACTCTTGTTTATTTGGAATGTAGGTACATTATGGTAAAGTTTTTTATAGTAAACCAAGTCTCTGAGAAGAGAATCTTGCTTTTCCATCACTTTGAAAAATATATTAATATATGGTTGTTTAATGGAACTGTGCCTATTCTTATTCTTACATGTAACCTTGGATGAATGGAGGCCAGAGAATGTGGTGGAAAATGAAATTGTGTAGGAAATTACTGATATCTAGAGAAATACAAGCTAAAAATAGAAGTTTGTAATTACTGTAAGATCCAAGAATTTTTACCTTATAAGTATAGCTCTCTATCACTGAAGTTTCAATGATGATCTTTAGTCTGCTCCTCCTATAATTACAGTAATAAAAAACACTTAAGTCAAATTAAAAGTGCTTTTTTAAAGGGCATGTCAAAAGGCGTGTCAAATATGTTATCTTGAGATGTTAGATTTGTATGCTGTTCTATAGTTTGTTGATTCATAAATGCATTTAACATCCCTTTGTGAAAAATATTGTATCTTCACTTTGAAAATGAGAATAGTGAGGCTGCAAATGTTAAGCATTTAGAAAGCTGGCAAGGATTTAGGTCTTTGAACTTTGCTGCCCAGTTTCTGATTCACTACTGGGTTCCCCATCACTGAGTGTCATTTCAACTGAAAGTATCCATAGCAGGAACTCGGGAGTGAACATGCTCCTGGAATCTGGGAGTAAGTGAAGATGACTTTTGCCAGGTCAGTAGTATGAACCATGTGATATCTACCTAGTGATTTCCTTAGTATCCTCTGCCCTTGTTGTTAGCTCCAGAATGGGCTTGTCCAGTGGTAACTGAGTTTCAGATTGTCACATCCCGGGAACTCACTGGACCTCTGTTCTTGAATAGGAAGCCAGTCCTATCAAAAGCATTACTGCATTCAAAACCCACAGAATTCCTCACCCTAAGAGAGCTACATCCTGACACTCCTTCCTCTTGCTGCCTTATAGAAAGTGGACCTTAGGGGAGGAGGCAAGAATAAAAAGAGGGAAACCGGGTAGGGGACTGTGACAGCATCCAGTTGGGAGATAGTAGTGGCTGGGACCAGAGGAAGAGCAATGGCACTGGAGAAAAGTGCACTGGTGCAGAGTACTTCTCACCTGGCTGGAAAGGAGACTGGATTGGCTTTTATGATAGTTAGAGGATGGGGCTTGGGGCAAGAGTTGCCCTTTGTGGGCTTTGAGAGGTTTGAACTTCCTACTGGTGCCCAAGGAGGGAGCACCTAACCCTTCTTATCAGCTTCCTTATCAACTTCTCCAGATGTGGGACAGAAGGGGAAAGGGGAACGTGGGACTTGAAAGCTGTAAGCAGTCAGACATCAAAAGTGGATTTAGACTTCCAGTTAAGATGGAGGTGTAGATAGACACACTGTGCCTCCTCGCACAACCAAAAGAAGGACAACAACCATTTAAAAAACAAGAAGCAACCAGAACTGACAGAAAATTGAACTGTATGGAAGTCCGACAACCAAGGAGTTAAAGAAGACACATTCATCCAGATGAGTAGGAGGGGCAGAGTCAGCAGCTAGGGCAGAGAGCACTCACAGCAAGGTGGTGGCTGGCAGACCTAGTGAGGCAGCGGATTGTGGAGTGTGGTGAGCCAGGCTTCAGCTGGCTGGCTGGCTGGCAAGGCAGCGGTGGACCAGACGGTCCCATATTTATGCACAGATAAACTAGGTGAAACAAAGGGGAAGTGGGAACTCAAAGCCTCACAGGAACGTTTGTTGGAGAGCCCCACAGGGTCCTAGAATGTACATAAACCCACCCACATGGGAATCAGCACCAGAAGGGCCCAATTTGCTTGTGGGAAGTGGGGGAAGTGAATGAAATCCAGCAGAGAGCAGAGCAAGCACCATTGATCCCTCTCGGACTCCTCCCACACATACAGCATCACATCCCAGTGATGCGGGTTGCCCAGCCCTGGTGAACTCCTAAGGCTGTGCCCCTTACTATGTAACAGGTGCATCAAGACCAAAAAAAAAAAAAAAAAAAAAAAAAAAAAAAAAAAAAAAAAAAAAAAAA